>BQNB010070030.1:0-26630 GCA_026074375.1 Tanacetum coccineum
CCACAGTTGATAAAATAGGTGTGATTGCAATACACGGAGGAAGTTCAGAAATAACGTCACTTAATGGAATAGAACTTTCTTCGTCATTGTCATCATCGTAAATAAAATTGAACCGTTACGAAGTACTAACATAAGCTGCATGCTCTTGTTGCATAAGCTCTTTCTCCTTTTTCCTGATTTCAATACTCATTCCATTGAAATTCTGTTTAAGCTCATAAATCCTAATTTCACATTCTCGTCTATAATGAATATCTATTCTCTCATTACGATAATCTTTAATATGTAAGTCATTAATTAAAATTTTCATTTCATCTAAATAATGTTGCTTCAGATCCTCTATATCTTGGATACTTATTTCTTGAGAAGGTGATTGATCGATATTAGCCGCCCGTTCCTCTGCTAGTAATTCAGCACAAGTTTTTTCTTAAATCGGTTGATGAATGACGGGGTGCTGTGGGGGTTCAAATTGGTCAAAACCGGAATAATTAGACTCATAACAAAGATTGGGCTCATAATAATTCATCGGTTGACATTGAAAAGTCTCATGAGGACCTCCGCAATTTTCACAACAAGATTCGTAGAAGATCATTTGTTGACATTGAAAAGTCTCATGTGGGCCCTCATAGCGGGTACAACAAATATATTGTTGTTGAAAACCTTGAAAAATTTATGGGAAATTAAAGTCTTGATTGTAACACGGTTCCGAATTATAGATAAACGGAACTTAATGTGGACAATCGTAACCATAATGAGCATCGTTCCCACAAAAATCACAAGAATACGTTGGTGGTTGTGAAGGTGGGTTGAAAATGTTTGGAGAATCATCGACAAAATTAGGGGTGGAATCATAATTGAATGAACTTCTATCTCCAGAATAGCATGTCGGATCAAAACTTGGCAAAGTTTATGGGAGCTCATCAACGGTTTGATTGTTGCATGGTTCCGGATTAGAGATAATCAGAACTTGCAGTGGACAATTATAACCATAATGAGCATCGTTTCCACAAGACTCACAAGTACATCGTTGACAAAAGATACCATCTAACGAATCACCAAACCCGTAACAACAATGATGGTCGATTAGTGGAGGACTTTGTGAAACATTTTCGGAAATATTTAGAGAATCATTTAAAGAATTTGGATTCGGATTATTTCCATATCTTGAAGCACAAATCAAACAAAGTCCTTTGCTAAGACCACTTCCACACCTCATGCAAGTACATTGTTGACAAAATTCACCATCTCCTAACACATCTTTACAATGAAAGCAATGACGTTGGTTGGACGAAAACGTGTGGGCATGTGGTGGTGAGTCGGGAGCTTTATTAGAATCATGAACAAATTTGCCAACGGAACTCATATTCGAACAAAAACATTCTTTATTATACAAAGATCCACAAGACGAACACTCTTTAATCGTGTAAATAGGATTCAAACGATAATCGAGTGACGCCATAAGAATTAAACAATATAGAGGGATAAGAAGAAGAATTAAATGGCAAAGAGGTTAAAGGAGATTATTTTTGGTTTTTCGAGTTTTTTAAACAACATATTTTATTAAAGGACAAAATGAGACCGAATAACTTAAACCAATAATCAACTTGCTTCACGGTAGCTCTCTAAAAGAAAAACGCACAAAGGAGCGGAGGAGCGGGAAAGCGCGAAGCTATTAAAAACCTTCTCCTTTCGGGTCGTAGTTCCTTGGAACAACCCTCCTTATACCCCTCTTATAGTTTGTTAATCTCTTAAAGGTGAGCCGTACTTCACAAGTGACACAAAGGCAAGTTTTAATCTTTTGTTGTATTTCAAATACTTTAGGAAAAGTATTTATGATTATTTGATAATATATTCACAAAAATCGAGAAAATAAAATATTTTTGTATTTTTATATTTTTATAACAAGAAAATAACTTCACGAGGAAGGGTCTTCAAGGCACAACAAACTTCAACTCGATAATCGTCTCACGACCTCCCCGGCAGCGGCGCCAAAAATTGATTGTTGCAATTTTAGTTATTAATTATATATATAATATAATATATATGAAAATAAACAAATCACTTTTAAAATCCAAAAAGCAATACGTTTAAATTCACAAATAAAAATATATATATCCGAAAGTATCGGTTTCTCGCTTCGTTATCCACAAAGTTTAAAACCGGACCCAGGAATTTTTTTAACTTTTTATAAATCCTAAATAACTAAAATGCAAGAACAAATAAAGGAAACCCTAAAACGAAAGCAATTAAGGTGAAAAAACGAAGAAAAACGAGAACGGGACCAAATCCCGTTCTTTAAAAAAAACCAATTCTAAAATTTTAACCCTACAAACGCAAATTTAATTTTCCTAAGTCCTAAATGATAAAAGAAAATAAAAAAAAAAGAATTATATTTTTTTGACTTTTATATTTTTTATTATGAATTAAAAACACTTTTAATGAAATAAAATGATTAAAAATACGAAACTATTTTATAAAAATCTGAAAAAAATATGGAAAGTACTTTGAAGTGAGCTAAATCTAAGAAAAATAAATGCTGGAAAATTGGCTTATCGAATAAGCAGGAAATAAGCAAAAAGCGGCTTAAAGCATAAAAAGGAAAAAGGACTTATATAATTAATTTGGTAGAGTAAGGCCAGATGGCCGTACTGGTGCTGATGGTTAGTGTGTGTGTTGTGTGGGACGTGTGTGTGCAAAGGGGGAGGTCATGGGTTCGACCCCCATGGCCTCTCCTTTTTACTAACCGTTTTTTTTTCTTTTTGCAAGATTATAAAACACACTAAAATAGACAACTTTAAAAAAGGTGACTTTATCTAAAAACTTATAAATAAGCTGAAATTAAGCAAAGAAAGTGACAGATTTGCACTTTTTTAAACTAAGACTTAAAAGCTAAAACTGTTAAGCTATTTTAGGGCAATTAAGCTAATGGAAAAACAAACTAAGCTAAAACAGGTACAATCCTACACCTAATAAGCAAGTCTAAACAGAATTTAAGCAATCCTAGCAAACATAAGCTCAAATAAGCAAGAAGGCAAAATGGGCTAAAACTGGCAGACAAACAGCCTATAGGGCACTTTTTGGGCTTAAATTTAAGCAACTTAAAGGATCCTTATGACTATAGGGCTTACATCACAATGAAGCTTATCCAACTAGCTACAATAATCAGCAATAGGAAAAGAGTTTGAAACTTAAATAAGCTACTAAAAAGGGCTTATGAAAAAGCTGTATGCACTCAGTGCATGCTAATATTTTTTTTTGGTTTTAAAAGACAAGTAGCAACATGCAGGCCTAAAGATAAGCTAGTAAATAAGCTTTAAATACTAAGATAAGCTGAAACAGATGGACTATGACAACCAATGAGCTTATGCTAAAAAATTCAAATTCTCAAAACTATTTAAACTGACCTAAATATGAGATTGAAAAAAATGGCTTTTTTAAAACTGAAACAAAAAACACTTGGACAGATTTTGACAAAGACTTCAAAAGGGCAAATGCAAACTTACTACTCTTATCCTACTGCATTAATACTTAAAATGAAACATAAACCAAACCTAAAAATTACTTTTTCAACAAAAATCAAATAGACACAGTATGAAAGATTTTGAAAACCACAGCTTTAAAGGACTTAAATGGAATACCTCAAACTATTTTAACTGACTCAAAATTTAAAATGAAAAAGGCTGTTTTTGACTTTGGAAGGCACTAAACCAAAACTGAGACATATTTTAAAGAAAACAAGCAAAGCTAAAAGACACTTATCCTATGCATTAGGCACTTAAAAAGAACACAAAAACTAGTTTTAAGAATTGGTTTTACAAGCGTAATCAAATAAGCTCATATACCACTGATTTGAACCAACGGATTTAAAGACCAATTAGTAAAAACTCGAAAACAATTTTTTAACTTTAAAAACCTTTTAAAAACTGATTAAAACTATTAAAAATAGCTAGCTAAAGTTGACAAGGTAACCCACAAGTTTTTTTAAACCAGTTTTGACCCACTTTGGGTCTTGACCCAAACACCCCTTTAAGAGTTAAAACTAAAATTTTAACCTGATAAAGGGTAAATTAAGCAAAAGATTTTTAAAACAGATGTTAACCAAGCTCAGTTAAGCATAAATAAGCAAAATCCAAACAAAAATAAGCACTTCAATAAGCAAAATAAGATAAGTAGATTCAAGGCAAATAAGGACAGATTTGAAGAAAAGCTCAAACAAAGTATACAAAAGCAATAAACAAACACATATAAGCATAAAACACAGAAATAAGCAAGAAAAAGCAATGATAAGCAGAAAATAAACTAATGAACAGTAAAATAAGCCAAAATTGAAAAAGAAAACTTACAAAGGTCCTATGCTTTTGGCAATGAAATAAGCTCTCAAAAGCTTAAAAACCAATCCTATGTGCTTCCCATGAAGCTCTAAACCAAGGTCATCCACAATAAACCTTGCTCCTTGCTTGACTGTTTTGGATTTTTTTTTGATTTTTGGATTTTTAGACAGAAAATAAACTAGGCTTTTATATAAGATTTTAATGGCTTAAAAACTTGTATAATAGCTTAACAAACAGTATTTAAAAGACAGGATAAGATAAATGACAACAAATTAAAGAAAGCTTAAAATTTGATTAACTTAAGAAAAATAAAATGCAAGTATTTAAATGACAAGAAATTTAAATGACAATATATTAAAAATGCAGTAATTAAAATGGTACAAATTTTTGATTACAAGCTTTTGACTTTTAACAAAATTCGACCAAAAATAAATGAAATACAAGAGCCACTATTTATACTAAAATAACTAGGTCTTCTTGTGCTTCTTTGCTGAGTGCTTCCAGCTGTGTGTTTGTTGTGTGAGGTAGTAGCACAAAGCAATCTTGGCCCTTAAAAATTCTTGGTCCCCAATCCAAACGATCCTAGCCCTTCATTTTTTGTAGTTTTCCTTTGCCCAATAGTGTTTAAGAGGATTTCCAAAGTGGCAAGAGGCCATGTGGGGTGGGGTGAGGCTGAGAGTGAAGTTTTTGGCTGGTAGTTGCAGGTTTTAAAGTGAAAACGACAATGAACAGTGGTGTTGGGGGGTTTTGGCGGGTAAATAGGGTGCGCGCTCGTTTGTTTTATGTGTGTGTGTGTGTGTGTGTGTTTAAGATTTTGGTGGAATGGCAAAAAATGGCCCCTTTAAGGTCGTTTGAGTGTTTGCCCAGGAGATTAAATCCTTTGGTGTTAAAAAGGTTTAGGGGATGTGGCATGAAAGGTCCCTCAAGATGTTAGATGTTATTCACGTATGATCTTTGTGGGACTAAACAGAGTTAGACTTAAAAGGGTTATAAAGCTTAACGGCTTGTTATATCATTTGGGCCATATGTATTGATTTGGGCCGGTTGGTGTTTAAAAGGGAATTGGGCCTTCAAAGGGATTATGGGCTTATAAGTCTTCATATTATCTTTAAATGGGCTAACCCGACCCATTAGATGGGTACGGGTGGACCCATTTATCATTTCTTCGTATACCGCTTTGATTTTGATAGTTGACTTTTCGGGGTTGAATTTTGACTTTGACTTTTTGGTCTTTGGCTTCGATTTTGACTTTGTCTTTTCACGCTCTTCCATTCCGTGCGTGGTTTTGTTCGTTTTTGGCTTGATTTTTCGTCCTTTTCTCGGATATCCATTTCCTGCACAATATAGATGAAAACATACAAATACAAGGTATTTTTGGTACGTTTTTGGTCATTTAAGTCCGATTTTAAAGGTCAAAGGTATATGTATTTAAGCACATACCAAAATACTAAAGGCATGCAAGCCTTTTAGTTTAGGTATATATACACCTCCTCAAGAAAAGTGAGGGGGGTTGGTCATTTGTAACTTTTTCATTTTGAAGAATGCCCCCTAATGGTGTATGTATATGTTGCATGGTACGTCCTTGTGGTGATACAAGTTTAGGGGGTTGGCAGTTTTGCCCCCGTAACTTGTATATGCCATTTGCAGCCATGGTCCTTTTGGACTTGTGATGTAATGAGATAACAATAGTTTATGCTATTGGGCTAACAGGTTTAAGTGGGATTGGGCCTTAGGTTTATATGTTGGGCCGGTTTTATATAAAAGAGGGTTTTGGGTTTTTAATGGATTATGGGCTTATGATTTATATAAATAAGCATATTTGGCTGACCCGGCCTATTAACTCGGGTACGGGTTGGCCCAATAAGATACTTATGCCTTCGGCTTCGGTTTCGTCGTTGACTTTCACTTTTCAGTGTTGACTTTGACTTTTCACGTTTTTTCCATTCCGTGCTTGGTTTTGTCAGCTTTGCCTTTGTTTTTGTCCTTTTCTGAATATCCGTTACCTGCACAACACAAATAGCAAAACAAGCATATATTTGGCATTTTATGTCTGTTTTTGGTCATTAAACTCGTTTTTAAAAGTAAAAGGTATGTGTAATTAAGCACATACCACAATCCATGTTCACAAAAGACCTTTTGGGTGTGCTTACCCGTCTAATTGAACTTTCATTTATATTCAAGCAATTATACCCATTCACTCACATCCTAAGCCACATCACGGGCTACATAAAAGCAACATGAGCGCTTATTAACATTCAAAGCACATAGCACATAAAGCACATTTTTCACATAATTCGGCGACGATAAGCCCGCTAGAAAACACATATATTGTCGAAAGACAATTCAAGAACAATCAAGAAAATAATTGAGCATCATGGGCTCACAACTTATTTGATGAAGATTGCAATTTCAATTCCAACGTTTCCGCACCACGATTAGCATAGTCGACATAGTCCTAACGCATCGCATCCATCTTAGATGGCTCAACTAATCAAGTCGAGACAATTACGCACATTCCTAATTCAATATCGTTTGACTTAAGGCGTTAGCTACTTTGATTGTTCCTCCAAGATGGAAACGAACGTCGCCATTTGTCTATAGTCTCCAATCTTTTCGCCCTTATATACGCACACTAAGTCGTCACGTCAAGGATTAAGGACCAATACACCTAACCTCGAGTCAGGGGCTGCTTAGTTCCTTATTCTAATCCTTGAAGATCTAGGTATAGCTACAACTATACTACCACTACTTTCCATTTCGGGGAAAGAAGTCTTTTTCATGGCCATCGGTTGCTACATCAATGGCACAACACATTTAACGTAGGAGAATTCTTCTCCATTCCTCCCTTTCAACCTTGAAACTAAACACCTTAGCTTCTACACACCTTGGAAACTTTACATCTTCAAGAAGATCCCTTCTCAGTGTCGGTGTACGGTTTACACCCTCGATAACTCAAATCTACCATTGCTCACTATCATACCGACCACACTTGGCCTCGACACATGTCTTCATAACAACCGTCGATCTCATATTATCATGAATTAGACTTCACTCCTTTCTAGACACACTCGTTCCAAACAATATCGTTGGTATTTTCCCTTCGGTACGAATCGGTCACAATGACTCGCATAAGACTCTCTCCATGTAGTCAATAGGAGTAAGGGTACTTGCACAAGAATCCATAGCAGGGGTAAAAACACTTTTCTCTTTCGCGAAATCCAACTCGAACAATTTTCTGAAACTTGACAATTTAAAAGGTGACGATTTATCTGACATAGTGTGGTTCTTCCTAAATTATGCATAGTTTATCAAGTTATGCATAACTGAGGACCAAACGACGTCATATCCGTCCTCGTCAAAACATTCCTTTTTCATACGCTACACGCGTAAGTCATTTTCTCGGCATAAAAAAATTAAAATAAAAGTAAAACATGATTGTTTCAAAAGAAAGAAAAGAAGATAGCATCATTCCATCCTCCAATCTTATTATTTAAAAAAAATATATTTTTTATTATTTTATTTTAAAGAAAATTTGTTTGACATCATAGGGTCAGTTTATGAAATTTGAAAACATATTTTCCATTATTTACACAAACAGTTTATACAAAAAAATCGATACAATTCGCGCAACGACATTTGTCCAACACACAAATTCGTTATTGCGATCCACAGTTTTAAAATCATCAGTCTACAAAACAACATTTAACATAGTTTGGTCAACGGGTCTTAGCAAGTATCAAAAATACTACCCACTCATGGACTATGCAAGCAAGTATCATACACATGTGAAGGATTCACCAACTGGAACCATTCAACACTCGAGGTCAACAACTTCCACAATCACACAAAACTCATAACCAAGGATAATCATAATCCTTCATAACCATAATAATGATAACAATGCTGGGGGTAGTACACGTACAATCAAAAATCCCCCAAAAGTTACAATCTTCGGTTCCAAGACCGATACATCCAATCATGATGATTTATAAGTTTCTAATACAAGAATCCTAACATATCTGAATGGCTGCGGTGTTTACAAAAACAAAATACACCCGGCAGCATGACCTCACTAACTGGCACTAGCAGTTTAGTGACTATACAAATGGTCATAATCTAACCAAAAATCAAAATAAACAACCAATAGGACTACTGAGGTCCCGGTGGTCTCCTCTCTAAATCAGCAAGACGTCTATCCATCCCAAGAATGCACGGCATCAATGTGCTCTCACGGCTGCTCATCTCTGAAACCATAGTCTGCAGCTGCTGAATCTACATGTCCCTGTGCTGTACGACGGCTTGTAATGTTTGCACCTGCTGGCTCAATCCCTTGATCCTCTCATCCCTTTGGGTCGCAGTTTGCTGACCCTGCTCCACCTGAGTACCGACCTGCTCGAGTCTGCCCACGACCTGAACCATCTGGGATGCCATAACCTGCACCTGTCCCTCTACAGCAGAAACCCTAGGGCCAATCTTCCCAATAGCAATGTTGTCTGCCACCTTGGCATTGCTCACCTGGATCACCTTCTTCACTAGCTATCCATGTCCGTACTCCAAGTTACCCATGTGGGTACTTAAATCCTCAATCACTAACGGAGGCACAGGAAATCCAAGTGCTGGGAGGATGAAAGACTGTCCCTCAGTAGCAGTGGATGGACCTCCTACCTCATAAGTGCTTGGTGGGGGCACAACTGGCATCAGAGGTGGTGTTACGGGAGCCATCAACTACTCCTCGTTCACCTCCCAGACCTCCTCCTCACCCTCGAATCCCTCTAAGTCATCATCACTAAAATCGTTATCACCGAATAGCATGGCTATGTCCTCCTCCACATCAATCACTAGGGCGATCACCTGCTCCTCTCCCTCAGCTATCGGCTCAGCAACCTCATTAATCACCGGGTCAATCATCGACTCGTCCACCTCAGCTCCCAGCTCTCCTAGTAATGGAACATCTGCCTCAATCCATCCGTTGTTGTTGTTTGGGTTACCAACATAACCTGGCAACGGTCCGGGCGCAAAGAAATCATATGTGGGATGCGGCTCTAGCTCATCCATAGGGAAGTCGAACACACGGTCAGGTGATAAGGGTTCGCCCATGATACTACAAAGAAAAGAAATACTTATATCAGTAACCATCATACATATTATCATACATATTTTTAATCATATGTAAAATTATACTCATCATATATCAGGATGATTTCATTATATCGCTTTCAATGCATAAAGAAATTAAACTTTTCGCGAGATGCGAATGCCGAGTTATATATAACCATACATCATAGAATAGATGTCGTATATATATATATATATATATATATATACTTATATAATTATTACTTATACCAAGTGTATCCCACTTGTCACGCATATAATATGCAATCAAAGCATCACATAAGGCTTCTAAGGATCGGGAACAACACGCGCGTGGATATTAAACAACTGTGAAGGACTCGTGACAATTTCCGAAAATAGTTGTAGTCTAAGTTTTGTAAAACGACTTAGTTCGCTACAACTCGTGCTCTGATACCACTCTGTAACACCCCCAAAATACGATACGCAGCGGAATACAACATTTGAGGTGCTACTTCATAATACATGCACACGAATCTCAGTAAACGTTTAAATGATACGTTTATAAAACAAAACTTATTTTATTTATATGACGAAAATCAGAGTTACAAGGTCCCAAATTAACTTAAAAACTTCATTTCAAAAAGTCATGACACGACTTCTTTTCCAAAGCATCCTTTTTATAAATAATCAAAACATTTCACCGTGACATAGTCTTTGATATCCGCGTTTCGTTCCATCCAAGCCATCAATAGCACCAATATCTGAGATACATGCTTAACAACGTCAACAAAACGTTGAGTGAATTCATAGAGTTTACAAACAACAATCAGAACGTAATATTTGGTTCCACAAAACACGTAAGACTTGCTAGCTAGGCAAGCCACACAATATTTCCATCTTGCATGAGCCCGTGTACCGAACCTTAACACATAATCATTATAGATAAAATAAGTGACCGGATAGTATGCCACCACCCCTTTCTCAATATAAAATGTCCGTTAGAGGGTATTCACCTTAGGATTCATACCCCGGACAGGGCTGTCAAACCCAATAGATCTATTTAATGCATTCAGCGTTTACCTCATCGGTAATTAACGAGTACACAGTCAAAGGCATAAACTCATAGCATGGAATCATATCATGTATCAAAAGACATTACGTTCACTTTTCAAAACAAGCATGTATCCCCCTCGCGGGTTTTAAAACATTTAAAACATTTCAAAAGTAAGGCTATGAACTCACCTTGATCTAAGCCGAAGATCAAAATAACCGAAACAATCCAAAGACGTCTCAACAACGAACTCAACTAAGACCTATAATTTATGTCGCTCAATTACCATACAATAAAGTACGATCAAATAGTGCGTACATCGCAACTATTAAAACTATATAGATATACATACACATGTGATGAGTAATCCACTTGCGCGTCTTAGATCTTAAACCCCACATAATTGAGTTACGATCATTATCTTTCTTACACGCTTCAACACTTTATCGTAAACTTTCTATTTTTAGAAAGTTGCTATTTTCGGAAAGTTATCATTTTTAGTACGTCCCGTCATCTAATTATATTTATAATAATATTTATATATCTTGTCGTACATTCGACACCCACTTTGGTTATTAATTACTCGTGTCGTAATTATATCCGAATATTACAGAAGTTACTATTTTTAGAATCGTCTCCGTCCGTCAAAGTCGTTAAATCTAAAATGTCATACTTGCAATAATAATAGCGTTTATTATTTTTATAAATATCCAACAAGTCTTGTATCAACCCGTTGACTTTCAAAAGTCAACGTCAGACTTTATTTGACTTTGACTATTTATACATTTATGACTATTTATACATTTATTTTTCTAAATCTGACATGTTCAAAACGACCCACTATATCACATTTTCACAACTCGGACTCTAAAAAGGTTTTATGCAAAACGACGTTCCAGACAACTTTTTAGCTTTAGCCGAGACCTGAAACTCGAAGGAAAATGACGAAAATGCCTCTGCAAGTTTTTGCTGGAACTTATTAAATTTTTAATTAAAGTGCAGAATTTGACTTTCAGTTTTGACCCACTATTACACGATTTTAAAACTAACAAACCTCACGGCAATGTAAAACAACATTCCGAACAACTTTCGTGCTTCGCCGGAAGGCTGAAACAGACTCGAAAGTGCTCAAATCGGACGTTTTTGAATCTGCCAGCATTTGATATAATTCACAAGTGACTTTAATTTCTACTTACAGTGTACATCTCATTTTCGCTCTAGATTCTTCGTTATTAGGAGTTAGAAGCTCCATTTTATATCAAAACGATCGTAAAAGTAAGCTCTATCATATTTTTCAATCAAAAATTATATTTCTCAAAATCTCGATCCTCGTTTTCCGTGCTAAAGTTTCTGCCGAAACTTACATGTTACATAGTGCGCCAAAATTCAATTTTGACCCAAAAATTCATTCACGACACATCTAAATGGCCTATAATCAATATTAAACTCGCTTAATCAATCCATAACAAAATGTAAACTAGACGACGCAAGATCTCTCGGATTTCATCACATGCAATAGTCGAAAACAAATTGAATCACAAAATAAAAAAATAACACTAGTATTTGAAATACTTACAAAGCTTAAATAAGCTAGATCGACAAAAACTACGGACTCCTCCTCGTCCTTTGGTTGTAGCTGAATATACACAGGACCCGAATAACATTTTTCGCAATCTTTTTAACAACCCAAAGCTTTCAAAAACACACCATCCATTGTTGTTATACTTGGTTAACATCCGAAAATCTTCAAAACTAACCCGAATCAAAAGTAGAGAAATACTCAATGCATGTGTGATTTTCTTAGTGAGATGTGTAGGATTTGATGAGAGGATTAATATTTTGTAGTTGGATCTTATTACATGTCAAAATTTGGCGAGTTTAGGTGGGGGTGATAGTGGCCGACGGTTATGGTGGGGAGGAGGGACAAGGAAAACAAATTTTTATAAGAGAAAATAATGTGTGTATGTGTTTGTTTATATAGGGATTTAGTTTAGCCATTTGACACAAATGGTCCTCCCTTCCTTTTAGTCCTTTCAAAATATGTACTAAGGGTGTTTGTTTCGTCCCTCTAACCGACCATAAGCTCGGGTCTCACCACGCTCATAAACATTTTTATTTCTGTCCCACTAAATTTATTTTAAAACATTTAATAAAATGTTAAATCATGTGAAACAAAGTTTTGATTCGGTTTTGGCTAGAACACGGGAAATAATGTCTGAGTCCAAAGAAATATGAATTTCGAAAAATATGAAATTAACGGGGCGTGTCATAAATTTTTATGAGGCCCTAAACGTTCAATGGTCGCGCGGTCAAACTTTGACTTGCAAATCGACTAAAAATAATAATTTCTCAAATCCGTTCGTAATAAAATACGAGAATGATTATTCACAACAATAAAATAATTGTAAATGTCGACGTTCAATCTTAGGAACTTATAAGATAATAATATGACATCGAATTCGCGACCGTCATACGCGTCGTAAAACTCAGGTTTTTACATGGTTTGTATTTTAGGCCTTAAAATACATTGGTGAAGTGGTAGACTGGTTCTAGCTAAGATTATGACTTGACATCTAGCATAGTTTTGGAAATTAATGTAAGCGACGCGGTTTATGTGTTTAGGCCATAAAACAAAATGTTTGTTATGTTGGTCCATAAAACATAACGGGTTTGGTTATAACCGAAGAAGAACTCGACATCTAGCTTAATGTCAAAAAATAATGTAAGCATTGGTATAAGGTTTTCTTCGCCGAAAGGGAGCTTGTCGATTAGTGAAGTAACTCTCGAGTTGGAAACTTGGAGAGTGGAGTAAGGCGAAGAGGAGCTTCGTGACCGAACCACTATAAATCACTGTGTCAGTTTGCAATGTGTTTTACCTTTCTCTTTACTTATTTCTTTACATTTACCGCTTTAATTTTATACTTGCATTGTGCTTATGATTATGTGAATGGTTGTGTATAAATTGTTAGTTAAGGTTGTGTACTACTTTGTAGTTAATATTGTGGTTGAGTTTGTATTATTAAGGTATGTGCTAGTTGTTGTAAAACCTAATATCGACACTTCTCATATTACGTCTAACATAATTGGCGATTTGATACTAAAGATTTAAAGTTTTTAAATGGAAACGTATTCACCCCCCTCTACGGTTTCCACAATTGGTATCAGGAGCCACGTCGCTCTAGTTTTCAAAACAAATGGTTTTTAAAATAGAGTACGATCCATGTATCAAATTACCCATGAAGGGGGATTAAATATGAAAAGTGTTTTGTTGTTTGATTCGTACTAGTTTTGTTATTTAATATACTTTGTATACTAGCTAGAAGGAAAATTTTCTCGGAAGTGCCAACTTATGTTTATCTAAGTCGTAAGAGTAGAAATGATGTCTAAAACACAAAATTTATGTGCTGGAATAACTTTTTAAAGTCCTATGTTCTACAGTTAAGTCACCAAATGATTTTGAACAAAAACATGTTTTGGGGTCACTAGTTGCGGTCCCATAAATGTTAGGGCGTTTGTTTCAGCAGAATTTGGCAAACTTTAAAAAATCATATAAAATCAACCGTAAGTCCGTAGAAGTCGTGCCACCCGCCATTTCGAAGATAATTGAGTCTATTTTCATTTAAAAATACTTCCAAGTCTTTATTCTAAACTTAAATATGTCAGAAATTCAAAATACTACATAGTGGTCAAAACTTTGAGTTTCGTTATAACGTAAAACTTGTATTTTATATTTTCCTTTGAGTCGGACATTTCTAATTGATATATCTTTGAAAAATAGTGTATTTGTCTTTTCAAAATATTGATCTTAATTAATTTTTGAAATGGGGAGGAACTATTTTATTCTCAAATCAAATCAAGCTAAGTATACATCGTTATATCTAATACACAAAACAACGACGAATATCCTTATGTGTATACTAGATAATTATGTGTGTTTACTTTTGTTTCAACTTGGTTAATAGATATTAATAAGTAATCATTACTATTTGTAATTGAGCTAATTATATATCTAAACACATGTGTCATGTATGCTACTTGTATGTTACTAGTTTTCCGGATTATGCCTAATAGGAATTACGCTAGATTTCTTGCGTTAAGTTGCAAAATTGTTTGTGCATTGCATATAGGCATAGATCACTATATTTACAAGTGTTACATAAACATCTTGTAGATCATTTTGAGTGTAGTAACCCGTTTAGGATTGAGAGTTCAATAGTTTGTCAAGTGTGTGGAAAAATAATGTCCTAAGATCATATGTTAAAACCCGTCACTAAAATATTTCTAACACATTAACTCTCTTCCAACAAAATGTCTAAATCTTTTCATCATCTTGTGTTGTTTGACCTTGGGTTGGTTAAACAAAATAAAAGATTGTATTAATACATTGGTAATTAAGTAAAAGAAAATGTATTTTTAAAACTTTGCTTGTGCTTGCATTGTTCTAACACACACACATAATTATATTCCTTTTATAAACGTATAATAATTTACAAAAGATGTGTGTTGTATAAAAATGGTTAGAAAAATCATTTATATACTCATAAAATGTCAAAAACTATGCATAATATACATATCAACAAATAGTTTTTCGCACAAGCAAAATATATGACAATCTTGAAGTAAGAAATTAACTTGTCATTATTCATCAACCTCACACTTACAACTAGTCTTAGGATTAATGGAACACACTATGAAAATCTTTATTTGTCTTCTTTTAAAAGAGTGTTCGTGAGGGTCAAGAAAGATTTCGAATATATATCAACTCATTATTCAAACTATGATTGATATTATTATCGAATCTAATTGACAAGTTTTTGAGTATGGACAAGAAATCGGATTCTTATTTGTCTAGCTTTGAGATTATATCAAAATGTAACAAGATATATTATCTTAAACCTACATACTCAATCACACTCGATTGATATGAAAATAACGACATCCTTTTCTAAGACGATAAGAATATGCATCGGATCATAACTCACACTTGTGTAAATGATGTCATATTGAGTCTACTTGTCCAATAGTTGTGTTCCAAATATTTGGCAAATATATGCATAAAATACACAATGAAGTAGGATCGACGACTTGAATGTTTTGTCCAAAATATTCAAGTAATTTACCTTGCATTGCAATTGGTAAAGTCGTCATCTCCGAAAAGCCAAACATGAGCAAATGCACAACATATGTAACTTTGCTCAAACAATTCAAAAGCATAACTCAAAACTCAAATTATCCTCTCATCAAAACTTTCTCTTACTTTACCAAATAAGCATAATATTTCTTCTTCACCACATGAGAACCATTTAACCATCTAAGGTTAGGACTAGGAAGAATTAAACATATTCCACAAACCATTATCTTGCTTTCTTTCAATAAGTGATCGTAAGAGAATTTCAAATATGAAGATGATTATTATTCAAACGATAATCAATCTAATCATTCAATCTAATTACAAAATCAGAATATGAACATGAAATCGAGAAAAGGATTTATCTAGATCACGGAAATATCAATCAAATGACCATAGATATTTTTCCGTGTCTAGAAATTTAACCATCTTCGGTTATAATATGAAATCACGAAGTCGATTACGAGACAACAAGATTAGTCATCGAATTGCAATTCACACTTGCAATGAAGATGTTTCATTGAGTCTAAAGTGTTCAAATGTTGTGTTATTAGCTATGGTCAAATTATATATGCTAAACTTAACACACTCTAAGTAGGATTGACGACTTATGAATTTCCATCGGGAAACTCATAAGTACTCCAACTTGATAAGTAAGACTTAGATGTCATTTCTGAAAACTCAAACCGAGAACCCTTATAACTTATATAAGTTTCTCTTAATAACCTAATATCAACACCATCTCCTAAATAATAGAAAAATGATCCTCGCCCAATTTTGGCACCTCCACGGATCGATGGATCCTTTGTCCTAAATTTATTCTCGGTTTAGGTAGATCTACCCTATGGAATTAGATTTAAACATCTTCCTCTTATCAATCTCTTGCTTAAAAGTCAAACATACATGTAACTAAACTTTAGTTAATCATCATTATTTCTACAATAAAACAAACACAAGATCTATTAAGGTAAATAACCTTAATTGGATTTCTTTTGTAAAAGACATGCAAAGGTGCATTCTTTGAACACTCTCATTATAGAGTATTATACTTTGTCACCCTTAAGCATACTCCTAGGTTCTAGATGATTCATTCTTTCTTAAAATTACAAAAACTTGCTTTCTCTCTCATTCACCCTTAGGATTCGACACAGCTTGATTAGGATTATGCGAACCAGAATTAGAGTATGTTAGTTGAGTCATGTTAGGCCTTGTATGAAAAGATAATACAAATTTTATCTTTGCTACACTTCATTAAGAAAATATAGGAATTCTATTTTGTCTAACATGAGAATGACCACTAAAGAATCTATTGCACTAGAAATTCAATTTGACCTAACGGTTGAATTGCTTCCAAGAGTAAAGTTGGGTTCATGGTATAACCCGTAAAAATGGTCATGTTTAGCCTGAATTGAGCACCACTAGTGATAGTCTCATATTCATTCTCAAATTTGATTAAATGGCTCTTCCTAAATATGCCTAATGATACTCTACATCGATAGACTTTGTATCTCATTAGGAGTGCACACTAAGCAAGTAGAAATTAGGTTTCTCCTTAGTCAATCTTGACTACTTGCATCTCATATATATGCTTTGAAGTTTCAAGATGATAACGTGCTCCCATGTAATGAAATTATATGCTTTCATGTTTATCTTAATGCTCAACGTCTATTTGCTTAGCTATTGAATGCATGTCTGTTGTAAAAGCGTTTGCCTTTTACTAGCAATTTAGATAAAATATCTCTTAGTTTATCTATATAACACATGCTCCTAAGTGCTAAATGCTAACATGTTTTACATGATGATTGCATTTAAAATTATCACGTTTTGTATGCGTCATTTTACATGACTTACGTGTTAATTGTGCACCTATACTATGTTAGTTTAATGTATGACAATTAATATTTAAATGTCATATAGTCTTACACATTAATCTTGTTGATTATTGTGTTGATGCATGCTTAGATAAACTTGCATGCTTATATCTATATATCTTATGCATCTCGGTATATATTTTCTCACACTAGAATATTTTTCTTCGCGTCCGTGTCACAAATCTAAAAAGTCAAAAGAGTCGCAAAATGGTATTAAATCTCTTAGAGTCTTCACTCACACACTCCTTTGATCATCATCTTGCTTTCTTCCAAATCATCCACTCTTTCGTCAAGAAAAGGTTAGATACAAATCTAACGCTCCTCCAAGTAGGTTTGACAACTTAAATATTTCATCCAAAATATTCAAGTGTCTCTAACTTGCGATCACAAATGTTAAAGGTCATATCTGAAAATCCCTATTCAATCCTTTTAACAACATAAGTTAAAACGATCTCCTTTTCTCGTCGACGAAAGCATCATTTCTCTTCGATGAAAGCATTCTTTCTCTTCGACGAAACATTCTTTCTCTTTCGATGAAAACATTCTTTCTATTCTACGAAACATTATTTCTCTTTGAAGAAAACATTCTTTCTCTTTGACGAAAACACTTTTTATCTTTCGATCACACCTCTTCCTTCTCACTTAACCACGCTTCTACAACCATAGAGATGGCTAATCTCTTTCTTCTACTATTTCTGCTACCACCTTTAAGATAACCTTATACTTTGTCATGAGATTGTTTTATGAACATTCACAATACTTAAGAAAACCACCATCCATCTTGACATTGTCAAGCTCGTCGCCTTCATCTTCGTTTGTTTTCTTCTTCTTTATTATTATTATTATTATTATTATTATTATTATTATTTTCGCGTACGAAACACACCGAAGATACGTCACCATTTCCTTCGGGACAATGTCCAAAAGGAAACATCTCCATTCGAATAGGTTACATCTAAAGATAACATCGTCGACATTCTTTCTTTACCCCTCAACTTTTAATCATTAAATTATCTTTGTCTAGGTCTAGGAATGATGGAACACATTCCGTAAATCTTTCTATTCTTTTCTACCAGACTCTATTCTAGTCTATTCTCTATTCTGTGCTTCGTGGCAACTTAACTACTTCATTCGAAGTACTTTAATTATTTTTAATTAGCGAAATGCAAATTAAAATGTCACTCCTTTCACAAAATTCGTCAAGCCCTAAACTCCTCTCCTGTTGGCTGTCCGGCGGCCCCCAGATCTATTCTGGCGGCCCCTAAATATATCTGAGACCGCCGACAGCAGGCTTGAGATATTTGTCATTTCTTTTCAAATCATTAAACAAACACCCCCTCTCTCTTCTACTACAAGCTGGCGTCTACTTTACACCCAAATCTATGCCCAACATCTCTCTAAAGATCAATAGGTCATTCTCTTATCTCAATTCCCATAAGTACTGTTGCTTATGTTGTGAAGAGAATTTCATAATGAAATACATCTCCTTCTCCAACACATTCCTTACAATCGATACACCTACAATCTTTCATCACATAATAAATTCCCTCACATACAAATCTTGCTCCTCACATCTCGTAAACGTCTTTTCTCACCTCAAATGGCCTTTTCACTTCTAAATGGTTCCTCTTTTTCTTAATAGTCTTCTCACTTTTGATAGTCGTCTCACTTCTAATAGTCTTTTTACTTCCAACGTTTCTTCTCACGTCTAAACGTTCCTTTTCACTTATAATAAGTCTTATATTCTTTAACGTTTTCTCTCACGTCTAAATGGTTCTTCTCTTTTAATAGTCCTGTTACTATTAAAATTCCTCCTATATCTCTCGTAACTTAATTATTTCATCCGAAATATTTAAGTAATTTGCTAAATGCAAATGTCACTCCTTCGCTAAACTTTCCACTTTCTAGAAAGTAAAGAACATAAAGAAGATATTCAATCTTCAAGTGTTATTGAGTCACCACATTGTTGAGTCTCTTATTATTCTTCCACCATGAAAGACTTACCCACCTTTGTTCCTCAACATTGTCAACTAACAAAACACCAAACAAACATTTGAATTCCCAATCATCCACCTTTGTCACGATAGGATCACATGTACATCAATTGTTAGTGCAAATGATATATCAATCTTTTCTATCAACCTCTCGTCAACACATTCCTTCTTTAGTCTCGCTCATCCTTTCCCACTTTTTGGCTCTATGGAATCATTTTCATTAACATTCAAGAGCACATCGTCTCCATCCTCATCTTATTTTTATTTATATCTCTTTAAAGTATATATTTTGGCATATTTCTCCAAGACATTAAGTGTCATTTGTCTACCTTTAAAAAGGGTCATTATCATAATATTTTTGTGTCAATCAATAAACGAATCCCATTCTCGTTTGTTGAAAGTCAGTCAAATCTTTTTTCTTAAACATATGTTTTGAGTCTTTTAATTATATCATTTAGATTATTTATTTTAAAGCAATGATTGCATGTGTCTAGCTTCTAACTTTCTTTTAAAGTGTCATGCATTAGAATACTATTAGGAATACGAAAAGTATCGGTCACTTCCAATATAGTTAGTCATAGCTCATAGTTTAATCAAATGTAATGTTAGTAAGCTAACCGGGCCAAAGACACATGGAAAGCCCATTACTGAAGCCTATGGCCTGTTAATGCTTGATGTATAAATACCTTCTCCACACATAGAAAGAGTGTTGGTTGGTTTATTTTCTCACACATAATCTAATCTTTCTTTCTTTGTTAATTTCTCTCACTAGAACCTTCCTCCCATCCACTTTCTCTCTCTAGAATTTCTTCATTGTTATTTGGTGTTATAGATTACTAGAATTCTACAGTTAGTATCAAGAGCCATGGCATGGTTGGTTTAGTTTTGTGTTTGTTCTTCTTTGTTTCAATTTTTTATCTAGCCGTACCATATTTCTTTTGTTTTTCTTGTTTTCGAAGCTCTTTGGTACACTAACAGATCATTTACATAAGTAAATCTGATTTAGTATCCATGGATATAGGTGTACAAGCTTAGAATCAAAGAAAACATCAAATTTTTGTGTTCGAAAAGCTTTAGAAAGTACAATTCTTGATTTCAAAATTTTTGGCTTAAAATCCATAAAGTTTGCATTTTTAAGGTACCTGTAGGCTTAGTAATACTAGTTGTACAAGAAATTCTAGGTAAAAACGATCAAAAGTAAGTCTTTTGTGTTTTGAAAAATCTGAGTTTCGTTTTGTAGAAGGCGATTTAGCAACTCTTAGTTGAAGGTGAATTAATAAGGTCTTAGTTGAAGGCGAATTAACAAGGTCTTAGTTGAAGGAGAATTAACAAGATCTTTGGTGAAGGCAAATTAACAAGATCTTAGTACAAAACAATTTGTCAAATTCCTTTACAAGGCGATTTAGCAGCCAAGGCGATTTATCAAATTCCATTACAAGGCGATTTAGCAGTTTTCCAAGCCAAGATGATTTATCAAATTCCTTTGCAAGGCGATTTAGCAGCTTTCCAAGCCAAAGCGATTTATCAATTTCTTTGAAAGGCGATTTAGCAGTTTTTCCAAGCCAAGGCGATTTAGCAATTTTCATTTAGAAGGCGATTTAGCAAGTTCCCTTTACAAGGCGATTTAACAAATTTTAAAAGGAAAATTAATTCACTTGAACACTCAAATTTTCTAAAGTAAATTATATGGTTTATCTCTTTGATTTGTAAAATCCCGTGAAACATTCAATTGTCTTCCCGGTTTTATCAAGAGTTGTAAAATCCCATGTAGTTTCAAGATTTACAAACACTAAAAAGACAACTCACTAACTAACACAATTACTTTCAATCACCGTTCAATCCACAAGAAGTCTAAAAACATCAAATCAACATGGATTCAATTATTCTACTTGGACAAAAGAATACTCTTGCTGAGTACATGATACTCCCCGGTGCTGACAATCGTCCACCAATGTTGGACAAGGACTTGTATGATTCTTGGAAAAGTCGAATGGAACTTTACATGCAAAACAGAGAGTACGGAAGAATGATACTTGAATCAGTTGAAAATGGTTTACTCATTTGGCCTACTATTGAAGAGAATGGGGTGACCAGAACAAAGAAATATGTTGAATTATATGCTGCTGAGAAAATTCAAGCTGATTGTGATATGAAGGCAACCAATATCTTTCTTCAAGGTCTTTTAGCTGATATCTATTCACTTGTGAATCATCACAGAGTTGCTAAAGATTTATGGGAGAGAGATCAATTACTGATGCAAGGCACCTCTTTGACTAAGCAGGAAAGAGAGTGTAAAATGTATGATGCATTTGATAAGTTTACTCACATCAAGGAGGAATCACTTCATAAGTATTACTTAAGATTCACTCAGCTGATTAATGACATGAATATTGACAACATGAAAATGGAGCAATTTCAAGTTAATACCAAGTTTTTAAACAGTCTTCCATCTGAATGGAGTAAGTTTGTGACTGATGTCAAGCTCGTAAAGGATTTGCATACTACCAACTTTGATCAGCTTCATGCATATCTTAAACAACACAAACTCCATGCAAATGAAGTCTGTCTTCTGCGTGAACGCAATCAAGATCCACTTGCATTTGTGGTAAATCAGCAGATGACACTACCTATCAGTCTTTATAAAACAATCCTCATATTCAACAACAGTTTCCACCATCTCAGTATGGATAAATTCATCCCAATCAACATTACTCATCTGCTTATCCATCACAACCTCAATTCAATCAGTCATCCGTTCCATCATCATATCCATATTAGTCTCAAATGAATCATCAAACCTCATCTGTTCCACAAAATGCTAATCAATCACCTCAAGTTACTACACAACCAATGACTGAGTCACCTCTTGTGGATTTTAGGTTTGTTGTTCCTGTATTCTCTCTAGGAGATGATCCAATTGCTTGTATCAACAAGGCAATAGCTTTTCTAACGGTTGTAGCTTCCTCAAGGTTCCCCTCAACCAACAATCAACTTAGAACTTCCTCTAATCCAAGAAACCAAGCTACTATTCAAGATGGCAGGGTCATAGTGCAACAAGTACAAGGGAGACAAGGTCAAAGTTATTCTAGTACTGGTTATAAGAGTAATGCTACTAGTTCTAGGGGAAACAATGCAAGCGGACAGGCAAGGTTTGTTAAATGCTATAACTTTCAAGGTGAAGCACATATGGCTAGGCAATGCACTCAGCCTAAGCGACTAAGGAATGCAGCATGGTATAAGGATAAAGCAATGTTAGCTAAAGATCAAGAAGCTAGACAAATTTTAGATGAAGAGCAACTCGCATTTCTTGCAGATCCAGGAGTTCGAGATGGTCAAGCTGTTCAGAAAATCATTCCAAACAATGCTGCTTTTCAGACTGAGGATCTTGATACTTATGATTCAGACTGTGATGATATCTCAAATGAAAAAGCGGTTCTTATGGCCAACATTTCTAACTATGGTTCTGACGTTATCTCAGAGGTACCACATTCTGAATTCTATATTAATGATATGGAAAATCAAAGTGTGCATGGAATGCAGGATTTTGAACAACCACCAACTGTGGATTTTACAGATAGTAAGATACTAGTGATAGCAATATCATTTCGTACTCTTAATATTTGCAAGAAACACAACAGGCAAATGTTTAAGATACTCATTTGCAGGCACAACAAGATTCAATGATTTTATCTGTGACATAACAAATTTCGGAACAAATGATTAATCATGTAAATAATTGGGAAAAGGCTAATAAGGAACAAAATAGTGAATCAGTAACCACTTAGCTAGAGAGGTATAAAGAACAAGCCAAAACTTTTGAATAACGTCTTAATATTGATTTAAGTTGTCGTGAAAAAATAATTGATTCTCAAATGGATGATTTGATTAAAGAAAATCTTGCACTAAAAGAAAAAGTTGACTCACTTGAGCAAAATCTTTCTAAACAAATCAAAGAAAAGGAATGTTTATTGCAAACATTCACTGTTTTTAAAAGTGAATCCAAAGAAAAGGAAGATAAATATATGGAAAACGAAATTGATTTGGGAAAGAAGATAAAGGAACTTGATAATATTCTTTTTAAAGTGGGTCAATCTGCTCAAACAGTGCACATGTTAACTAAGCCACAAGCCTTCTATGATAATATACACAAAAAAGCTCTAGGTTATCAAAATCCGTTTCACCTTAAGAAATCTCAGTGGATTAAACCAACCTTGTATGATGGTATTTTTATTTCTGATAAACATGTTGCTATGCCTATGATTGAGGATGAGGAAACATTGATTTTGGAAGAAAATAGTCGATAAAAAATGTCTGAAAAAGGAAAGGATCCAGAGGTTATTAAGAAAAAAATTTCTTATAAACCTATTGATTATGAAAAGTTAAATAGACTATCTGAAGATTTTAGGAAACGTTTTACTCCACAACAAGAATGGGATGCTAAACAAGCTTTCTGGTTTTGTATATCCAATCCTACCATTGAATCTTCTAATCCACCAACTGTCAAAGTAGAAGTTCCCCGTGAACTACCTAAGGTGAGTTTGGTGAATGCAAGCCTTAAAAATCTTAAATTTCACCTCGCCCAGTTTGACTTTGTGGTGAAGAAGAGGACAACACCTGATGCTCGTACAAAAGGTGAATGGGGGGTTTAGACATACAAAAGATGTTTTTAACAATGAAATTATTCCAATTTTAAAATTTTTAAAAGACATCTTCAATGTGTTTGATAGAGATCTTCTAAATGAAATAATAAAAGTACAAACAGCTTTTGACCAAATGGACGCTGCTGTTCAATAATTTTTAGTTGACAAACAATGTTTGGAAATTGCTAAGAAAGAATTATTTTTGGAAAATGATCGAATCTTACAACAAATCATGTCTCAAGAAGTTCTTTTAACTGTGATGAATTCTATGTCTGTGATTGGTGAATCTGTGAATATGGATAGAAAGAGAAAACAATCTTGTGATAAGTGTTTCAATCTTGAAGCTGAGCTTTTGAAATCACAAAATGTGCATAATGATCTTTTGAAAAGTTACTCACAACTTGAAAAACATTGTATTTCTCTTGAATTGTCAATACAACTTAATCAAGAAATTTTTCAAAAAGATGAATCTTGTAATAATCAAAATGCTCTCGAAATTCCAGAATTTTTTGAAAATAATGATTTGAAAGCTCAGCTTCAATACAAAGACAGTACCATTTGTAAGTTGAAGGATATTATAAAATCAATGAGACAAAAGTCCAAGGAAGATAATGTCAAGTATGATTATTCTGAAATAGAGACCAAAAATGTGGATATAGAGAATAGAATGGCAAAATTGCTTTAGAAAAACAAGCGTCTTAGTAATCAAATTAATAATGTGAAATAGGTTTTTAAAGAGCTGTTTGACTCAATAAAAAAGAAACGTGTTCATTCTAAAAAATAGAGTGACTCTTTAATTGATAAACTGAACTTAAAATCTACAGAAAATGAGGATTTAAAGCTCAACTTCAAGATAAGGTTTTTGTAATAACATCATTAAAAAACGATTTACAAAAAGTAAAAGGAAAAGAAATTGTTGATATTGCTGCACAAATACCATCTGCCAACACTATTGTTCCAAGAATGTTCAACCTAGACTTAGAACCTTTGGCTCCTAGATTATTGCAAAATAGGGAAGCTCACATAGATTACCTTAAGTACACTCAGGAACAAGCTGATATTCTTCAAAAAATAGTCAAACAAGCTAAAGCAAAACAACCTTTAGATAAAGAGTTAAACTTTTCCTATAAGCATGCACAACAAATTCAGGAGTTACTTGTATATGTTCGAGATACATGCCCTAATGCGATTTATCTTAGTGCAAAAAAGGTTGTTGTCACACCCAAAAACAAGGTCAAGAAAGTTACGTTTGCTAAACCTCTCACATCCTCAAGCAACATTAAACAGGTAGAGTCATCGAACATATCAGATTCTAACACACCTGTGTTGTCTTCTACAGGATTGAAGTGTTCTACTAGTAAGTGCGGATCAAAGGCTACTGGTAATAAAAGGAATGATAGGATCTCGCAAACACCAAGTAGGAACATAAAGAATAAAGTAGAAGCTCAACCTAGGAAAGTTAATAAAAAGAATCGTGTTGTTGAACCTATTCGTGATATTAATGTTAAACATTCACTATTAAATGCAAATTCTGAACCTATTTGTGCCACTTGTAAGAAATCTATGTTTGATGGTGTTCATGATATGTGTATTCTTGATTTTATGGAAAATGTGAATAGTCATGCTAAATCTGCTAAGAAACATAAAAAACAAAATATTTGGAAACCTACGGGTCATGTATTCATTGAAGTAGGACTTAAGTGGAAACTAACAGGCAGAACTTTCACTATAGTTGGTAATTCGTGCCCTTTAACTAGGATCACTTCAGCTAACATAGTGCCTCCTAAGAAAACAACTTCCCACTCAGTTGAAACACAAAAACCAGAGACTTAAAGTCTATAGCAGGAAACCCAAAAATGTTAAAAATGTAGATTCGAGTAAAAAAGCTAAGATTGTAGAATCTAAGAATTCTAACCACTCGGAACCCAATCATACTTGGGGATCCAATGCTACAGATATTCCATCTTCTTCTTCTCTTGTCATGACAGGTTGTCCAGATTGTTCTCTAGTATCTGGACCCCGAATGTTCGAAACATATGATAGGGAACCGCTCTCAGCTCATGAACTTTGTTAGTAAATTTCTGGGTACAGCTAGATTCGGGAACGACAATATTGCAAGAATTATGGGGTATGGTGACTATTAGCTAGGAAATGTTACTAATTCAAGGGTATACTACATCGAGGGGCTTAGACATAACTTTTTTTCGGTTGGACAATTTTGCGACGCGGATCTTGAAGTTGCATTTTGGAAAAACATTTGCTTTATTCGTAATTTAGAAGGTGTTGATCTAATTTCCGGATCCCGAGACACAAATTTGTACACAATTTCTCTTGATGATATGCTTAAAACATCTCCGATCTGTCTTCTATCCAAAGCGTCAAAGACTAAGAGCTGGTTATGGCACCGTCAGTTATCACATCTCAACTTCGGTACTCTAAACAAGCTAGCTAAAGACGGTTTTGCACGAGGCATTCCAAGGCTTAAATTTCAAAAAGATCATATGTGTTCAGCATGAGCATTAGGAAAAAGCAAGAAATCCTC
>BQNB010070031.1:0-33277 GCA_026074375.1 Tanacetum coccineum
AATGTTTGGGTCGAGCTTTCGGAAGAGGAAAATGTTTTTACATATGTTACAGATTCTTATGCAAGTAACCTTACTCCTATTGACTGCATGGAGAGAGTCTTATGTGAGTCGTTGTGACAGAGTCGTCCCGGAGGGAAAATACCAACGGTATTGTTCGGAACGAGTATGTCCAGAAAGGAGTGAAGTCTAGTTCGAGATAATATAGATCGGCGATTGTTATGGGGATATGTGTTGAGACCAAGTGTGGTCGGTGTGCTAGTGAACAATTGTAGAATTGAGTTATCGAGGGTGCGAACCGGAAGCCGACACTAAAAAGGGATCTTCTTGAAGTTGTAAAGTTTTTAAGGTGGGTGGAAGCCAAGGTGGCAAATTTCGAGGATTGAAAGTGAGAAATGGAGAAGACTTCTCCTACATTAAATGTGTGTTGCCATTGATATAGCAATCGATGACCGTGAAGAAGACTTCCTTCCCTGAAGAGGAAAGTAGTGGTAGTATAGTTGTAAATATACTTGGATCGTCGAGGATTAGAATAAGACACTAAGCGACCCTTGACTTAAGGTTAGGTGTAGTGGTCCTTACCCCTTGACGTAGCGACTCGAAGTGTGTATATAAGGGCGAAAAGATTGGAGACTCTAGCAAAATGGCGACATCCGTTCCCATCCTGGAGGAACAATCAAAGTAGCTAACGCCTTATGTCAAACGGTGTTGAATGGGGAATGTGCGTAATTGTCTCGACTTGATTAGTTGAGTCATCTAAGATTTGCTGTGATGCATTAGGACCGAGTCAACTATGTGTTGGGATTAAAAGTCTTCTTGATGTTGTTTGAATTATTGTTGCTCATTTTTATGTTAATGCTGCTCAGCTGGAGTTAGTACTGCTCGGAGACTTCAAAGAAAATATGTTAAGTGTTTACTACTGCTAGTACACAGTTAGTACTGCTAATGAATATTAGTGCTGCTGATGAACTTCAAAGAAAATATGCTAAGTAGTTACTACTGTTAGTACAAAGTTAAGACTGCTCAGCTGAAGTTAATGTTGCTAGTGAAAATATGCTTGAAGTTACTACTGCTACTGAATATCAAGTTAATTCTGCTAGTTAGTACTGCTTATATGATATGTATTAGTTGTTTATAGAAAATATTTTAGATACTTAGGGAAGTATTGTAAGCCGACTAGGACTCTTTGTGTATAAAAGGATGTCCTAGGGCATAGAGTTTGATGTACCATAACCAAAACCAAAAACCAATCTTAGTCGTCTAATTCTTAGCTTCAAGGTCTTTGTAACCCTAATACTTTGAGAGTATTCGTATTATTATCAATTATAATATTGGAGCTTATTTGTTGAGTTGTATGTTCATTGAATTATTGTTTCATTGATAATTCTTTTTAATATTAAAGATTAGATTCCGCATAATGTTTAATACATTCTAACATAGTTTCTACTATAGTTGTGTTAGATTTATCTAATATAACTAAACCTTAAACAAGCTTAAGGAATTTGATCTATTAAAGTGGGATCAACAAGTGGTATCAGAGCTTGTTGAGAAGCTATGAATAAGCAGAACCTGTTTTTGCTAAAATTTATATATCAAGATTCTACACACATGGTGGTTGCATCCAAAGTTTCCATGCTCAAACCTGGTGAGTATGAGATATGGAGGACGAGGATTGAACAATATATCCAGATGATAGACTATGCATTGTGGGAAGTCATAGAGAATGGTGCAAGCCTGCCAAAAACAACAATTGTGGAGAGAAGAATGGCTTATAAAAAATGAGATTCTGCTAAAGAATTGTGGAAGGAGTTATGACAGAGATGCCTATTAAAACTGTTGAAGAAAAAGCTCAAAGAATATTAGAGGTGAAAACTAGATGTACTTAAATGATGGGCATTCCCAATAAACATCAGTTAAAATTTAACTCTATAAAGGATGCTAAGAAGTTGTTGGAAGCTGTTGAAAAGAGATTTGGTGGGAATGCAGCTACTAAAAAGACTCAAAGGTATCACTTAAAGCAGCAATATGAAAACTTCACTGCTCCAAGCTCAGAGATGCTTGATCAAACTTTTGTTAGGTTTCAAAAGCTTGTGAGTCAGTTGGAGCTTTTGGATGAAAAGTTTTCACAAGAAGATGTTAATCAAAAGTTATTAAGAAGTTTGTCATTTGAGTGGAACACACATGCTATTGTGTGGAGGAATAAAGCTGATTTAGATACAATGAGCATGGATGATCTCTACAACAACCTCAAGGTCTATGAACCAGAAGTTAAAGGGATGTCTAGCTCAAGCTCAAGCACACAGAACATGGCTTTTATGCCCTCTTCAAATAACAACACTAGCATCACTAATGAAGCAGTTAATACTGCTCATGAAATTTCTACTTCAAGGAGAAGACAAAGACCACTCAACAGAATGAGATTGATTGTTTGAAAAGGAGGGTCAATAAGCTTGAAAAGAAAGATAGATCAAGAACTCATAAGTTGAAGAGATTATACAAAGTTGGTTTAACTACTAGCGTAGAATCCTCTGGTGATGAAGAAGATTTGGGTGAGGATGCATCTAAACAGGGGAGGAGGGTTAATGCTATTGATGTAGATGAAGACATTACCCTAGTTAATGTTCAAGATGATGTTGATAATGAGATGTTTGATGTGCTACAACTGCCACAAGAGGGGACATTTTGCTAGGGAGTGCAGAGCTCTAAGAAATCAAGACAACAAGAATAAGGAAAGCTCAAGAAGGAGTGTGCCTGTGGAAACATCTACTTCCATAGCTTTGGTGTCATGTGATGGTCTTGGTGGATATGACTGAATGTGAATCCAGCAAGAAGGGCCGCATTAAATACCTTATGGCTTTCTCATCTTCATAGTTTCTACTAAAAAGGTATCCCAATGAGTTTATTTGTCAAACCCTTGGCTTGAAAACTGTTGAACCTCTTAAATCGTCAAATTGATCAACTATTAAAAGATTAATAAAGAAATTTGAGTTAAACTTGGTTCTAGGTTATAAGACAAGGTTTTAAATATAGTCTGTGACAAGATAAACTTAAAGTTAATAAAGCAAATGAATCTATTTATTTTACAAGATTTAAGGCTGTTTTTTTGTTAAAATTACAATTTTAAATTCACATAGGAGAAATAACTATTGAGGAGCTTAGGAAGGAGCTTTAATAGTTCAAAAAAGAAAAAGATGGCATTCAACTTAATGGTAATAAATTTAAATAACATCAGTTCAAAAATTTTAAACAAGCTCATAGAGAGTCAGAAAGTTAACAATTGCAAGAAAGGTTTAGGCTATGAAAATTATAATGCAGTTCCACCTCCCTACATAGGAAATTTCATGCCTCCAACACATGACTTGTCTTTTACTGGTTTAGATAAGTTTGTTAATAAGCCTGTAGTTGAGAACCGTAAAGCTATGTCTAGTGAAGAAGAGCCTAAGGAAGTTAAAAAAAATGATGATGCCCTAATTATTGAAGAATGGGTGTCAGATGATGAGGAAGAGGATGTGTCTCAGCCTAAAATTGAAAAGAAAATAGTTAGACATAGTATTGTCAAGAAAGAGTTTGTTAAATCTAAACAACAAGAAAAGACTGCTAGGAAAATTGTTAAACAAGTTGAGCATCATAGGCAAAACACTCATAGTCCAAGAGGCAATCAAAGAAATTGGAACAATATGATGTCTCAAAAACTAGGAAGCAATTTTGAGATGTTTAATAAGGCTTGTTATGTGTGTGGAAGCTTTGATCATTTGCAGGTTGATTGCAATTACCATCAAAAACTATTTCAAAATCAAAGGATGGTAAAACCTATTTGGAACAATAATCAAAGGGTGAATCATCAAAAGTTTGCTAAAAAGACTCACCTCTGTACTAAAAGGAACTTGGTTCCAAGAGCAGTACTAATAAAGTCCGATTTAGTATCATTTAATACTGCTAGACAAATTAATGATGCTCACTCAAAAACAACAGTGAATGTTGCTAGACCAATGTTATATCTTTCTAAAACAACACATTCAATCGTTAAGAGGCCCATTCATAAGAATACAAAATTTAAAAACAGTAATATTAATCAAAGGGTTAATACTGTTAGGGGTAAAAAAATTAATACTGCTAGGCCAAAAGCAGTAGTTAATGCTGTTAAGTGAAAATTCCTAATTGCTGTGAAGGCCTCAGCTTGTTGGTTTTGGAAACCAAAGCCATAAAAGGTTTAGACCCATGGTTTCGAAACACAACAGGTGCCATTCAATCACCCTAAAAAGTCGATTATGTTGATGCAGCAACGCAAGCAGATCCAAGTCAGTGATGGCTTGGGGTCCCCCCAAAAAAACGATTTTCTTACCTAATGTACAGGCATCCACAAATGGATTTTACAATCAGAAGTTTTTTTTTTTGATTGATAGGGGATGCTCAAAGGCACATGAACAGGGAACCATGTCCTATCTTACTCTGACTAGGAAGATATAGATGGAGGGATAAGTGCTTTTTGGAGGGAACCCCAAAGGAGGGAAAATCACAAGAAAAGGTAACCATTAAAACTGGTAATCTAGATTTTTGGAAAATGTGAATTTTTGAGAGATTCCACGGGGTAATCTCTTTAAGTGTCCTCATAAATGTATGATAAAAAGAATAGTGTTCTTTTTAATGACACTGAATGTATTGTTATTTTATCTCGCAAGACTTTACGTTAATTGAGGAAAGTCAAGTTGTAAACTTAGAGTCCTAGAAAGAACAATATGTATAGTGTTGATTTAAAGAAACATAGTTCCTAAAGGAGGTTTAACTTGCCTTTTTTGCAAAAGCCCACATCTGATGAAATCTAAACTTTGGCATAGAAGGCTAGGTCACTTAAATTTTAAAACCATGAATAAATTGGTTCAGGGAAATCTTGTAAGAGGTTTACCTTCTAAACTTTTTGAAAATTATCAAACTCGTGTTTCTTGTCAAAAGGGAAAGCAGCACAGAGCCTCTTATAAGTCTAAAACAGAGAACTGCAGCAGGTCTTCCTTTACATTGTTCATATGGACTTGTTTTGGTTTAACATATATAAAAATCCTTAATAAAGAAATTGTATTTCCTAGTTGTCAAACACAGATGATTACAAGTAGGGTATAACATGGGTTTTTTCTGTTCTAGCTACTAAGGAGAACTATGGCCATTGCTTAATCATAATATAACTGATAGAAATCAGTAATCAAGGTTAAGGTGATTAGATTTGTGATAATTAGGACCTAGTTCAAAAATAGAGAAATGAATCATTTTATAGATAAGGGTATTGAGACAATTTAGTGTAGCTAGATCTCCTCAACAAAATGGAGTTGCTGAGAGAAGAAATAGGATGCTAATTGAGGCTGCTAAGACTATGCTAGCTGATTCTAAGTTGCCAACTACTTTTTGGGCAGAAGCAATTAATACTGCTTGCTATGTTCAAAATAGAGTGTTAGTAGTTAAGCCTCATAACAAGACCCCATATGAACTTTTTCATGGTATGTAACACCCCTATTTTTACATATAGCAGCATAAGCTAATCTAGGGTATTACTTTTCAAGTTGACAATAGTTAATAGATTAATCATAGAAAACGAATAAAAAGAGACGTTTTTGAAAAATTTAGTTATCATTCATTTATTCATCAGAGTTTTTACAAAAGAGAGGTCCCAAAATCTAAAGCATAAAGTTTGAATGATAACATTTTTTCCATCTTCGAGTCTACGCCACTCCGTGCCATAAGTTGCTCAATTACCTGAGATAAACATGCTAAAAAGTCAACACAAAGGTTGAGTGAAATTCATAGGTTTAAGTTAAATAATTTGAATGTAAATTCAATATTGGGTTACGTTGTTATACACCCGTTATTTGTAAAACAATATTATTTCCATTAGCTCATGAATCCACAGGCTTGGATATATATTAATCAGCACGATATAGCCCAAACGGGTGCCTTTGCTAAAACACCGCATTATGATTCTAATGATGTGCACTTGTTACCGATATCTAACCTGGGTACACCAGTCGGGTGGATCCAACCCTAATAGATTCTATTCACGACATTCGTGCTCACCCATAAGTAAGGTAAAACGGTTCTTGATTCGGGGACTTAAAGGCAAAATTATTTACTTAGGCAATAATAAATCAAGATAGCATACATAAAATATTTGCATTCATGATTTATAGCATGTATCCCCCCTCGCGGGTTTATAAAACATTTAAAAGATTGAAATGCGAGGCTATGAACTCACCTTAACAATATAGGGAAATTTGAAAACATGATAAAGCAAAAGGTATATGAACGAAAGTAACGCTTCGTCTCGACGCAACTTGGGTAATTATGTCAAGTCTTAGTTTGGATTGTTTATGTTCAAAAAAATTTATAAAGGTATAACTGTATAGTCTTTGTAATCAACAGATTTATGGAGTATTGTATCACCGTTTGGGCTATCATAATCCAGAGGCCACGCAGTATTGTTTGAGGAGCCAGGGCACTTAAAATCGTAAACCCAGCAAACTCGTCAAAATAAATACCCAAATGGAACCCCTCATATGAAATTCCTAGTATTGTGATACGATAAGATTATAATGTTTTATAATTTTTCAACATTTATTTTTATAATTAATATAAAAAATATAATATTTTAATAGTTTGCAAAGTTGGCAAAATATACCCTTGGATTATAAACTTTACGAGTTTAGTCCTTTATATAAAAAGTATTTACATATTAAACCTTTAACTTTGAAACTTGGCAAAATAGGTCCTTATAGTTATAACTTTGATAAAATGACATTTTTAGTCCCTTTAGTTATAAATTTTAGAAAGTTACGATATATACCCTTATGCATGAAAAACGTATCGTTTTTAGTCCAAAATCCATAATAATCATATTTTTCAATATGAAAAGTAATTTGCAGGGTTCTAAGCTTATTATTAAGCTAAAAGTATGAAGGTTAACATAACGAAAGATTCACAATAATAATTTGTTTTAAGCTAGAAATCAAAACGTCAAATAGGGTTTGTTTATAAAATGTAAAACATGCGGCTTTTAAGCTTCAAGCTTTTAAGACATAATGAAATACTTATAATATTGTTATATAAGCATATTAGAATAGATTATGACAACATTTTACAAGTTTAGCTTATAGATTAAGCAAAAACATGAAATTAGGGTTTCATGAGCTCGGTTTGGATCAAAAAGGGGAAAACACATATGTTTTTGAGTTCAAAGCTTTTAACAATGGTTTAAGCATGATTATATGAACATTATAAGAGTATTGAAACAGAATGTGAGCTTATGGAACCTGGTTTTGAGCTTATAGCTTGGAAACGGGTCGAAATGGGGACTTTTGCACTCGTACGCCTAGAATAACAACTCTGGGGATTCAAGGCTTGGTTTCTTCACTTGTTTTCTGCTCTTGGGACTTCTTAGGACTTCTCTTGATGTTCTTGATCAGACCTTGGACTCCATTGATGGTTAGAAAGAAAGATTGAAGGTGTGATTTGAAATGGAAGGGTTTCACCCCTTTATATAGGTGCGAATTCACCTTGGTAGCCAAGGAAACTTGGTGACCAAGGCGTGGACATGTGTAACAGCTAGGAGATGATATGGAGAGGCTATGGCATGAGTTAGAAAATCTAGAAACTAGCATGGAGGTGTTGGAAGGTTTTTAAGGGGTGTTTGTTGCCGCGACTTGAATGGAGGAAAAGAGAGGTGATGTGGCCAACTTGGTGGCCAAGTTCACTCAAGGTATTCTTGCTAGGGTGCTTGTGACCTGGTTATGAGGTCATATAGGTGGTAGGATGGGTGCTTGGTTTTCAAAATAGGTAAAAAGGAGGGAAAATAAGGATTATGAAAGTTAGGGTTTTTGGTTTAAATTTAGTATACATTGGGTAATAAGGAAATGGATTATGAAATGTAAGGTTGTATATTAAGTATTTATAACTTAATTGATTAGTGGTTTAGGTTTAAGATGGTTACAATTGAAGAAATTGAGTCACGGGTTAGAAACTACTCCGGTTTTTAGGGTTTTGGGTCTTCATTTTAGTTTAAGGGTTTATAAAATATTAAGAAGCTTATGATAGAGTAAATAGGGTTTACATTGTCACATGATTGCAGTGAGTATCTTGTACAAAAGTGGTTGGGTAAAGAAACTAGAAAGACAACGGTGGTAAAAATGGGCTATTTATAGATGTCATTCTTCATGGAACTTGTACATCTATGCTTTTTAAGGACTGAATACATTGACTTGGAGGGAGTTTATATTTCAAATGAGATGTATTGATACTTGTACATATGCTTTGAATACTTATACATTGATTTTTATATGTATACATTACATATAATTAAGGTTTAGAGCTAAACGTTTATAATTGATTTTTATATGTATACATTACATATAATTAAGGTTTAGAGCTAAACGTTTAAAGCTTGTTTTGAAATAACGTTACAAATGGTACTTTAAATGAGTAATGTACTTTGTAAAAATGATATTAAGATATTGACTTGACATATTAAGATGTTTATATGATATAAACATAGATATAAATAGAATAGGTAGGTTGTGTGAGCTCGTTAACTTTAGTTATGCAAGTAATGTAATAAAGCAAAAAATTACCCCATAAAAAGGTGGTTCATATATAATAAATAGATATTACATTGCATCCTAACTTAATAGAATGGATATTTTACATTGTAAAAAAATTGTAGGTTGTTATTAGGCCTCCCCCATCCTTACAGAAAATCACTCGTCCCGAGATTTAATTGGATGTTGAAGTGATGTTTAAAAACAGATGAGGATATTTGGCATGAATTACATCTTTGCGTTCCCATGTAAATTCTTGTCCTCTTTTAGAGTTCCATCGCACTTTGACTATGGGAATACGACTTCGTTTTTGTTGCTTGATTTCACGATCCATAATTTCCACTGGTTCTTCTATAAAGTTGAGTTTGTCGTCGAGTTGAAGTTCAACTCTTTCATTGGAATGATGATTAGATTTCATTCCGGATAAGCATTTCTTGAAATTAGAAACGTAAAAGTATTAATGAATTGTTACTACTACAGGAGTTCTTCGGGAACTCAAGTTTGTAGGCCACTGGGCCATCCGTCAGACGATTTTGAATGGTCCCAATGTATTGGGGATTAAGTTTCCTTCCCCTCGTTTTCCCCAAAATGACATGACACCCTTCGGGTGATACTTTACATACCGTGCCTCCAACTTGGAAATTCAAAAAAGCTTTCCCGTCATCAACATTGCCGTAACGTCTTTGCGCACTCTCTTGCACGCTTGTAAGCGTTAACGAATTGCATGATCTTTTCCAGTGGGTTTCATGATTATTTCTGTCTCGTGAGTTGAACAATCTCCAACTTTCGGCCCAGTAAAACAGGTGAATGCTGCACTTTCGTCCATAAAGTGCTTCAAATGGTTGTGCAAAACCTCAATACTGGCACGGTAACAGTTATTGTAGGAGAATTCCTACCAATGGTATTGTTTTTTTTTTTCCCATCCTTTTATGAAATCTATAACACAAGCTACGTAGCATGTCTTCGAGAGTTTGAATGTTTCTTTTACTTTGTCCATCGTTTCAGGATAATTATGCCGTACCATGTCTAATTGAAGTACCCAAAGCATTTTTGCAATACTCTGCCAGAATCTGGCTGTGAACTGATTGTCACGATCCAAGATGATGGATACTGGTATGCCACGTCGAGAGACTATTTCTTTGATGTATAACCTTGTAAGAGTTTCCATACTATCAGTCGCTCGAGTGGGAATGAAATGCACAGATTTAGTAAGACAATCGACAATGACCCAGATGGTGTCATGTCCACTTGATGTTTTAGGAAGTTTTGTGACAAAATCCATTGTTATTCTTTCCCCCATGGTCTACCAAGGAAATTTTCTAGTTGTACCAACAAACATATGGCTTTTTTGCATTCGCTTATAACTCTAAAACATGTCAAACATTTGCCAACATATTCAATGATGATTGCCTTCATGTTAGGCCACCAATAGAGTTTCTTTAGATCTTGATACATCTTGTCAAAACCCAGGTGAATGGAATATTTTGATTTATGAGACTCATGCATGATCAAGTCTCTTAAACCTCCAAAATGTGGTAACCAGCTTTGATTTTTGATACAATGAGTTCCATCAGGACGTATTTCAAATGATTTGTCCATTCCTTCCTACGTAGTTTTTTTTTTAAAGCTTTGATTTTCCTCTTTCGTGCTTCATTTTGACTTTGCGAGAATTTGCGATGGTAATTTTGGATGAACAGTTATGATCAATGCTCTAACTCAGAGTGGTTTCATTTGTTTCTTCCGACTTAAGGCATCTACTACAACATTTGCCTTTCCAGGATGATAGCAAATCTCACAATCATAATCTGCAAGTAATTCTAACCATTGGCCTTGCCTCATATTCAATTCTTTTTGACGAAGAATGTGTTGAAGGATTTTGTGATCAGTGAAAACTATACACTTTGTACTGTATAGATAGTGTCTCCAGATTTTAAGAGTGAATACCACTGCTCCTAATTCAAGATCATGAGTGGTAAAGTATTCCTTCCCTTTTCTTTCGTAAGTTTGAGTTGCGAGATGGCATATGCTTGAATTTTTCCTTCTCTTTACCATTAATACATCTCTTAACCTTGAAGAGGATGCATCACACAGTAAACGACAAGTCATCGGTTCTTCTCTTCTGTAATCTAAGATTGGTGTTTCACAAAGTTTTTGTTTAAGGAGTTGGAAAGCCGATTCTTGTTCTTTGCCCCAGATATACTTCTTGTTTTTCTGGGTTAATTTAGTCTAAGGCTTTGCAATCTTTGAAAAACCTTCGATAAATCTTTAGTAATAGCCGGCGAGTCCTATGAATTGACGTACTTCTGTGGGTGTAGTGGGAGACATCTAGTTCTTAACTGCTTCAATCTTGGCGGGGTCAACAAGAAGTCCTTGACTATCAATGAGATGTCCAAGAAATTGCACAATGCGAATCTAGAAATCACATTTAGAGAACTTGGCATACAATTCCTCTTTTTGGAGTAATTCCAAGATTATTCTCAGATGATTTACGTGTTCTTCTTCGTTACAAGAGTAAATAAGAATATCATCGATAAACACTATTACGAATTTATCCAAATATGGTTTACACACATGGTTTATGAGATCCATGAATACAGCAGGTGCGTTAGTTAAACCAAATGGCATGACTTGAAATTCATAGTCTCCGTATCTTGTTCTGAAAGCAGTCTTAGGAATATCTTTGTTCCTTACTCTTAGTTGATGATAGCCTGATCTTAAGTCGATTTTTGAGTAAACACTTAAACCTTGAAGTTGGTCAAATAAGAAGTCACGATCCATAGGTAATATGTACCGATTCTTTATGGTAAGTTTTTCAACTCTCGGTAAACGATACACCATTCTAAAAGATCCTTCTTTTCGTTTATTTAACAAATAAGACAGGAGCTCCCCAAGGCAAAGTACTTGGTCGAATAAAACCTCGATCTGTTAACTCTTGAAGTTGGTTAGATAGTTCCTGCATTTCTGAAGGAGCCAATCTATAAGGTGTTCGGGATATAGGCGCTGCTCCAGGAATCAAGTCGATTTGAAACTCTGCTTGGCGAACGGGAGGAAGACCAGGTAGATCTTCAGGAAAAACATCTGGGAATTCTTTGACTACGGGGATATCTTCTAGTCTTTTCTTGTCTGATTTATTTTCCATTATTTGGAATCACAGGAAACTTGACAACATCAGATATAACACTTTCTTCTTTCCGGTTTTTTATACAGGACAGAGATTTAGAGTCGAGTTTTACCTTTGATCACCTCGAATTCAAAGGTTTTCCAAATCACACCCCGTCCGATAAGGAATGTGAACGACTTTCTCATCACAAAGAATTTTGGCATGATACTTAGACAACCAGTCCATACCGATGACAACGTCAAAACTACCGAGTTTAATTAGCATGAGATCGATTTCGAAAGGTTGATTTAACAAAGTTAGGGTGCAACCTTTGATAACGGTGTTTGTGCTCACTAAATTTCCGTCAGCCATTTCGATATCATAAAAGGTATCTATTGTAATAGATGGAATATTTAGCATAGAGGCAAGAGATATGGATATGAAGCTTCTATCGGCTCTAGAGTCAAATAATACTCTAGCTAAATGTTGATTTAGGAGAAACATACCCGTAACTATGTTCGGGTCTTGATGAGCATTTCTATCCCTTAGTAGGTAGGCTCTTCCTTGGGCATTGATATTGGTCTTTCGGAACTGATTGGTATAATGCCCTTTTTCTCCACAGGCATGACAAACAACTGTTACTGGTAGTTGATTACTTCCAGTGGCTGGCTTTTTGTTTTGACAGTTCTTGGTCAAATGGCCCACCTTGTTGCAAGTATTACACTTACCATTACAAGGTCCGGTGTGATGGGGATTGCATTTCTTACATAGTGGGAGGTCTCCGGAATACTTATTGTTTTTTGATGGAGTAGCAGCATAAGCTCTAACAGCTTCTTGCCTTTGGTTTTATTGTGGTTGGTGAGTATTGTAGCGGTTGTTGGTGTTGGTGTTACGGTAGTTGTTGTTGTTGCGAGAATTGTTGTTGTTGTTGAAAGTTCTTCTGTCGTCAAACTTTCGTTTATGGTCATTTAATACGTTGCAACTAGGAGTATGCTTTGTTACTTGAATCCCAGTTAGCCATTGGGCCTATGTAATGCTGCTTCCTCTAGAGTTTGTGGTTTAGAGGCAGTAACATTTCCTTCAATGCTTCGAGGTAGTCCCCCGATGAAAGCTTACAAGAGTTTCTTAGTGTTTGGCACCATGTTCGGGCATAGGAACTTTAATCTTGAATCCGTCTAACGTAAGGTTTTAAGAACCATTTTTCCCTTTACAGTCAGGTTTAAAGTTCTTCTTCTAATTTTTCCTGACTTCATTTCGGGGACAATACTTGTTTTTGTCATGAAGCTTGTTAGGAAATGATAAAAGGACATCTTATGAGATCAAATGTCTTCTTGTAAATAATAATGAAAAATATTGATTGTGTAATAGTTAGGTAGATGGTAAATATGCAAAACCTATAAGTCAATGGGGCAATTGTAAATTCTAGAAGACAAGGGCTCCATGGTCATTCATTGTAAAAGGGTATAAATACCCCTCCACCACCTCATTTGTGAGGTGTGTCTTTGGGTGTCTTGTATGTGTATTCAAGTTTCATTTCATTATCCTCCTCCCTCTTTCTCTCTCTACTTTCTCTCTCTCTCATCTAATCTTATCTATATTGCTTTATTTGATCCTGAATTTCAGACCTCACAAGTGGTATCAGAGCTGCATAGGTGATTTAGTGATTTTTTGAAGAGCTTATTCGGACTGCTTATTCATTCAGCTTATTGCGTGAGCTTATTTTTAAGCTTTTTTGGTTTAATTTGTGCTTATTTTGTGCTATTGTTTTGCTAATTTCTTCGGTGAGTTTTTCCGCAAAAATGCAACCGATATTGATTTCTTATGGTTTTATCCTAAGAATCTTGGCAAATTCTAACGAAATTTGCTTATTTGAGCTTATTTTCAAAATCAGTAGCCAAATTCAGTAAAATTTGCTACTTCTGGTCAAACTCGGTAGTCAACTGATCAAACTCGGTAGTCAAAGTTTGTTACACTTAGTCAAAGTTTGTTACATCTAGTCAAAGTTTGTTACACTTGATCAAAGTTTGTTTCATCTGGTCAAAATTTGTTACATCTGGTCAAAGTTTGTTTCATCTGGTCAAAATTTGTTACATCTCGTCAAAGTTTGTTACATCTAGTCAAAGTTTGTTAGAACTGGTCAAACTCGGTAGTCAATAGTCAAACTCGGTAGTCAACTGGTCAAATTCAGTAAAGTTTGTTACACCTGGTCAAAGTTTGTTAGAACTGGTCAAACTCGGTAGTCAAAGTTTGTTACATCTAGTCAAATTCGGAAGTCAAACTCGGAAGTCAAACTCGGTAGTCAAACTCGGTAGTCAAACTCGGTAGTCAAATTCAGTATAAAACAAATTATATATATAAAAAAAATCTATAATCAATTGAAATTGATCAATTACGGTTTTATCGTAATCTTGATTCCTTTTCAATTGATTCTTCTAAGAAAACTGTGATATTTGTAAACGATTTGATTTGTGTGGAATTGATAGTTTGTGTGCATATGATAGTTTGTGTGTGATTTGGTTTGTGTGATATTTGTGATTGAATTTTTGTGTTGAAAATTTTTGGGTTCGTCGTGATTAAATCAGAAAAAATAGGATCAAACGAGGAAATAATTCAATTACTTTAAAAGACACAAATGATATTATTCAATTACAAGATAAAATCAAAGATCTTGAAAACGTTGTTTGTAAAATGGGCAGATCAACTGACACACTTTGGTTGCTTACAAGTGAACAAAAAGCTTTTCGGAATAACTTACATAAGTCGGGTGTGGGATATAACGGTTCTTGTGTTCTTTCACAAGCTTATGCTAAAAATTCCAAAGGCTGTATCTGTGCTCTGAAGCTTTGTGGATAAAAGAACAACTGCATGTGTTTGATTATGAGGAAACTCTTGAGGATGCTGAAAAGAGTCAATTAAAAATGAATGAGTTTCAAAAAGATAAAAAAATTCAAGAGTTAAAGATTCAACCAATCGATTACGAAAAGTTGAACAAACTTTATAAAGAGTTTGTTCCTCAAAAACACTCTTTCTTTTCTGACCTCTGTTAAGGCAAACCTGTTTTATTCACCCTTATTATATTCCCTTTGTTACGATTCCTGGCAACAAAAACCAACCATGCCGAGTTAGTTCCCTTTGATCAAACGAGTTTATTCAATATAAAAGTTGGAGTTGAAAACGCTGTCTCAGTTTAATACGCTAGGACAGCAAAAGGGAAAGCATTTTTTTTACTACACACCGGCAGAGGATTGAACGTATTGAGTGTTTGTCTAAACAAGTTTAACCAATTGCTTAATGAATTGACAGGTTTACTTTAGATGACTATCCAGAATCTATTTCAAAGGGATCTAAAAGATTTGAAAGATCTGCTTTGAGCCAGAACATGATGTCTATCTTGAGACAAATAAGAACAAAATGATTTGTTGAAAGATCAACTTTTGGAAGCATCCTAACTAAAGATATCAAGAATCTTGGGATAACTTCTTGATATGGAAATAAGGAATCAGGAATTTACAAGATGAAATTGAAAAAATTTCAGACAAGAGTCCAACAATTTTCATTTGAAGTCACACAGGGATTGTCAAAAAGAATTGTTGAATTGGAAAAAGATTTGTCAAAATCTGAGGCAAAGGGTATTGCTTTTGAAATCGCACTTCAACACAAGTCACAAGAAAATAATTCTTTGATAACTGTGCAAAAAGAAAATGAGAATTTTATGGCATCATTACAACTTGAGAATTGACGCATTTTGAACAGACTTTAAAGAAATTTGTTGAGTCCCGGTTCAAAAGGTCAAAAGTTTGAGATTAAAACAATGTGATGAAGTCTAAGTTATATACGATTTTTTGATTAGAGTGAAATGAGAAAACATTGAGTATGGAAAACGTGTGAGCGTCGTTAATTAAGGAGAATTGAAACATTTGAAGTTGACTTACAAAAACTTTGTTTTGATCTATCAAAAAGTCACGGGTCCTAACAAAAGACATCAAATGTAAAACCACAAGATGGAGGCAGAAAATCTGAAGTCTCAATTGTTGAATTTGCTGAAACTAAGTTCAAAAACATTCTCGGAAAGATTTTGAATTTTATCAAAATAGAAAGCAAGTTGGATATTTCTGAATTTAACATGGAATCATGAGAATCAGGGGAGAAGTTTTGTGATAATGCCAAATGTGAGATTCTAACAAAGTTTTCGAGCTTGAAAAGGTTTTTAACTCAACAAACAAAAGAATTTTGAATGACGTCAAGCTTGAATTGTCCGAACAGAACCGCTAAATTATTGAGGCTAATTTTTGAAAAAACTTGAAAAAAAAACCAAAAGTGTTGTCTTGAACGACAAGATTGGGCTTTGTAAAGTTTGATTATTATCTAAAGCTTAAAAGGATCAATTTTTGAAAGAAATTAATCATCATTGAGAACTCAATTGGGAGAAATCTAAAAGGAAAGTTATGTGCAAACCTAAGTTTGATAAACATTCAATTTTGAAAACCTCGCAGCTGATAACGGATGGTCATTGGGTGGGACATAAACTCTCAAATTTCAAAATCATGGTTTTCTCCCAAAGTTGATGTGCAAAAGAGTTTATCAAAACCAGTCACTGCACAGTCTTTGCCTAAAGATGAAAAAGATCAGCTTTTAAAACGAATTGCATATTTGGAATCAAAATTGGCATCCTCTAGATATGTCGTTCTTGTCAAAAAGAATATCATGAGTTGAGGACTTCATATAATGCTTTAAAAGTGAAGTTTGATTCTCTTTTAATATCAGCAAAAATGGATCGATCAATGTTTTCAAATCTTCCAAAAACCGAGAGAAAAAGTGTTTCGGAAAAGATTCACACAGGTGAATCTTCAAAACCGTTTTCACGAAGGGTTTCTCAGTTTACAACCTATTCTTTACAAAAAGATAGGAAGTTTTCTAAGAAATCTCAAAGTTTTGAAACATTTTCTCCTCATAAGGGTTTTAAGACAAGAGCTTCAAATGAAAATAATCAATCTTTTGAAACATCACACTCGAACAACGGTTTTACACTGTTCAAAACCGTTTTCCCCCCCCCCCCCAGAAGGTTTTCCCTTCAGTTTTAACAACCAACCTATTCCTTTTACAAAAAGATAGGAAGTTTTCTAAAAATCTCAAAGTTTTTGTATGACATTTTTCACCTCATAAGGGTTTTAAGGACAAGAGCTTCAAATGAAAATAATCAATCTTTTGAAACATCAAAACACTCGTGTTTTAACAAAACCGGTAAAACAAGTGTGGGAGCCCAATTAAGGAAACTCAAAACTTTTGAAGCATCTTCTTTCTCAAAAGATTTTTTTTTTTAAAGATCAAGTACTTTCAAAAGGATAGAATCACGTATTTGTTACTCCACACTCTTGTTTTACACCGGTAAAACAAGTGTGGAGGCCAAAGCAAAGTTATTCGAAATCTTTCAAATATTCCAAATCAGAAATGCTTTCGATGCAAAACAAGAATGACTTTGTTTCAACAATCAACAGGAAAGGAAGAGTTTCAAAGCGAAACGAAATATTTCCAGGATGATTTCATCACATGACATTGAACAAATGGAATCTTTCTCGTCAACAAGATTTAAAACCTACACTCCATTTTGAAACAACGAGTTTCAAAAATCAATAGAAATGTCAAGAGGAATTTTAAATCACCGTTGATTCCCACGAGAGGCTATTCTTCAAATGAAACAACGCAGTTTCCAAGCCTCGTTGGAACTCCAACATCATTTACAATCGTCATGACACAAACTTTTTAAATTGGGTTTTCCTCAAATTTGGTAAACCCATTAGCAAAACCGTGCTTAAATGGGTTCCAAAGGTTGTTGTCTAAATTCGATGTAAATGGTTTGTAATCATATTTCAGATTGCAACCCGTGCTTTAAATAAAAGGAAAATGTACGTTTCAGTGCGCTTTACCTTAAAATGAAGAGAAATCTTCTTGTTTTGAGCAAAAATTATTCAACTTTTTCAAAAAGATTTTCAAAAATATTTCAAAAGTTTGCTCACCAAAATGGTTTGTTTCTAAATTTCAGATAACAACCCGGTTTTTCAAATAAAAGAAAAGTGTACGCTTTCCAGTGCTCTTATCTTGCAAAGAAGAGAAATCTTCTTTATCCCGAGCAAAAAAAATTTTCTCATCATCTTTTCAAAAAAGTGTGCTCGGGACATTAGACTTCTAAGTAAATGTCAGCTTAGGACTCGTTCTTCAATTAAAGGAAAGTGTACATTTTTGTACATTGAAGTTTACAACTTCTTGGACTTGAGCTATTTCATTTAAGATATTTAAAATCTTGAGCTCAAGTAAAATGGTATACAAAAGTTTGAACATAAATTTTCAAGAGTTACTCAAAAAGATTTATCAAAATCTTCCAAAGTGTGTGTTCAACACTCCCTTCCTCGTTCACTCATTTGATATTTTTTGAGGGGGAGTATAAAGAAAAATGTTTTGAACAAATGAATAATAATCGATTTAAAAGTAGTTGTTGTCAAGTTTGTTTATATCGATAAGCGTGCAAATGGTGAAGATTGTGTTCGGTTATGACCACTTCCTGAATTTAACAGGATGATGAGTGAGCAATCTACTGACCATATGTTTTAGATATCGACATACTTTGACACAACTAGTTTTTCAATCTTGTTTAAAATATTAAAAAAGGTTCTAAATCATAATCATGATATATCTTGTTTTCTCCATGGTGTTCTTCCAAATTCTCATAAGCTATTTTATCCATTATCTCAAAAATAATCACTTTTGGTATGCTATTTGAGGGGGAGAAAATTGATTACAAGTGATCAAAGAAAGATAATGCTTAAGTGTGTGGAATATCAAAGTGATCGTAAAAAAGACTCAAAGTGCAATCAACTCTTTTCTCCATGTGCAAAATAATTTTGAATATCAATGCACATGTGTAGGGGGAGTATTTCTCAAAAAGTGAAACTTTCAAAGTGTTAAATGTTTTGATTTATATCAAACACTTTGATTGATTTTCAAATGGTTTTATGGTTTTGATCTTAATTACCCATCATCCAACCTACCCTCCACAATGATCAAAATAAATATAAGGTGGTAAGGTTAGGTATTATCCCATGATCCAACCAGAACCGGAGGGATCTACCCAGGGACATTCCATAGATAGAATATAAGTCCTTAGGTATGATGGAGTAGAATGTGAATGGGAATAATGTTAACTAAGGCATGAGTTATCATCAGAACAATCACAACAAGATGATAATGAGGACACGTTAGTTTAACATTGAAGGGAATGAAAAAGAAATGTATGGATAAAGGGTGAAAAGAAAGAAGCCCTCTACAAACTTTAGGCAGAAACTGGGTCAATACATAATCTATAGAATATTACAAAGATGATATTTGTATATTGAAGAGAAAGACATCATGGACCCAGTGATGCAATGCACAACCCTTCCCAGCCACTCAAGATTCTCTCAAAAGAATTCTTGTTTCATTGTCACGGAGATTAAACGCATAATCTATTGACATCTCACTCCGAGATTGTTGATATTGAAAAGGTGGCAGTCTGCTCCAGCCTCCGATTACAAAAACCAAAACGCACTTATTGAGTCTAGAGCCAAATGAGATCAATTCATAAATCTCACATAGGACACAAAAGTACATTTATATCAAACATCAAAGATACAAAAAGTACAAGAGTCGCTTATATGTCTATGTGATATTGCATGTCTTTGTGACATTGCCGGAACATTCAAGAGTGATACTTACATTAAGTATCAATGAATGAATGGAAATCCTACCAGTGCTAACATCAAAGCCAACGCTGAACGTAGGTCACTAATTTGAAAATGAATGATTTATGATTCAGTTAGTGTTAACTAGTAATCTAAGTGATCTAGTAGTTATGTGTTTTTTTTTTCAAATTTTGTTTTCCCGAACAAAACACAACAAAATTTCCTTGATTTATTCAACGTGAAGTGTTTTGGATTACCAAGGTTACTTTTATGATGTCACAACAATTTTGATAGGGGGAGATTGTTGGAATTGAAGTTAGTAGACAACTCTTATGCTTTGACTGCACTTCACACATAACTACACTATCGAATATTCAGGTGTAACAAGGTTGTGATTATGTTTGATGGTCATCAAATATAATCAGGGGGAAGAGAAGTGTTCTAGCTGAATATTTTGATAGAGCGTAACAATTAGGGGGAAGAAATGGGTACATCTGGGACTTAATTGACTTGGAGGTTATAGTTTCTTTCTTCTTGGGTTGTTTGTGTGAAGTATGTGCATACGAATGATTGTTTATTTGGTGGGAAGCAATTGGGGGAAGAACATCAAGAACATTTCTACCTTTCAGAAGCAAGAACACCGTCATATTCATTTCCTCATATCTCATACTCAAAGTTCAAATATACACTTTCGCAACTCTGATAAATCAAAGAACTTCCTCAAAACATCAAAATTGTTGATCAAGACAAAAGTTCTACATGAGGAAGATTGTAAGCTATCAAAAAAATGAGTATGTTGGTTAGAAGCTTTAAAAGACAAATCAAGATGGATTCACGGTAAAGAATGATGATATGAAAAGATCTCAAAGGCAAAGACAAAAAGGAAAATGGAAAGATCAAGATCAAGATCACTAGAGCATGATTGGAACAAGACCACTATTACACATCAAGACTCAAGACAAACGAGCATTAAAGATTAAAGATCAAAGTCACAAGAGAGATCTCAATGATCATCCTTTAGGGGGAGATTGTTACGAATAAGAAAATGATGATCATTAATGCTAGGGGCGTCCATGGTCCTAGAACCGGACCGAACCGTCCCGGAACCGCAAGAACCGAGAACCAAAAATAAGGAAAATGTGGAACCAAGAACCGTCCCAAGTTCTTCGGTATGGTTCCGGTACGGTTCCGGTTCCGGTACGAGAATTTTCGAGAATTCCCGACAAGAACCATTGTGTTTAAATAATTCATTTTTTTTATTTTTCAACCATTCATAATGGCATACTATAACAATATAAACACACACAAAATATCTCCAACAATGCAAATTGTTCCAATAATTCAAATAGTTCAAAATAACTTAAACAAAAACAAAAAATGTAAGCAATACATGTTTATAATTATTCCAAAGTATCATGAACACGCATTTGTGTTCCAAACCTCGAAAAAGCTAACGGTTCATCACTTGTTTGCCTTTATAACTTCGTACCGCTTCTTCCATCTCTTTAATAACCTCGTCATCATTCAAAAGATCTTCAATTTCATCCACATTTATTTCCATTCTCTCCCTTCTTATCCAATCTTGGGTGCAAAGCAACGCCTCCACAAGTTGACTTGACAATGAAGTTCTATAAGGGTCTAAAACACGTCTACCTGTACTAAAGGCCGACTCGGATGCCACGGTTGAAATTTGAATTGACAAGATATCTACAACAAATATACAACCATATAGTTTATATATAATAATAATGTAAAACATGTACGTATAAAATATAGTATTTAAAGTTAATAATTATTACCTCTCGCCATTAGTGCAACAACTGGGAAACGGAGTCCATGAGTTTTCCACCATTCAAGAATGTCAAAGCCGGCATGTAAATCTATACGTGGTTCATTAAGATACCTTTGTAACTCTGTTTCGATCGCACTAGATTTAGTTTGCTCGTTAGTTAAAAATTAATTCAAAAAGTCATTATCTCCATGTGAAGAAGATGGAGAAACTTGTGATCCCAAATTACCCAGACCTGAATCCAAATTACTATTATCAAACCTTTCTTTATACGTTCCAAACAAAACCTCCATTATATCCTTAACTTCCCCGATCATCGTTTCAACCATCGCGTCGATTGCACTTTTCGTCAAAGGCTTTTCCGTTGTTATACGATAAGTAATCATTTTCCTAAAACCATGTTCAACTAAGAAAGTCTTCATTGTCGGATCCAACAAAACCGCAAAATACATGAAATCATTTAGTTTTTCCTACTTACCCCAATATTTATCATATTTTAGCCTCATTTCGTGCACCATAGACCCATAACCCTCTTTTACACCCCACTTACGTAGATGCGTATCAACGTCAATTATTTCTCTAAAAAACAAATGGGATAAAGGTTTAGTTGATGCCGACACATTCTGGGTTTTTTATTTGAACTTTTCAAGGAAACTAACCAAGTCATCACAAATTTTAAAATAAGTAGCATTTGGAACTTTATCAAGATCATTGCTAAATGAAGAGTTTCCAACATCATACAATTCAAAAGGTTTCTTTAATTCACAAGCAACTTTCAACATGTCATGTGTTGAATTCCATCGTGTCAAGCAATCACCAATCAAAAAACAGTTTGTTGTGATGCGAGAATCTTTAATACAATCTTTAAATTTCTCAATTTGTTGCGTCGACAATTTAATGTACCTAACGGCTTTACGCACACTATCAACCGAATCACTACACTCATCTAAACCGTCTTTCACAATCAAATTTAGAACATGTGCCGCACACCTAATTTGAAAGTGTCTTTCTTCATCATACATCTTAGGCAACATTTTAGCCAAAAAGTTCAATGCTTTATCATTAGAAGAAGCATTGTCAACAGTAATAGTCATAACATTTGTGATCCCCCAATCGGCTATGCATTCTAATATCTTACGACCAATATCATCTCCCTTATGACTATTAATTGGTCTAAAATTAATTATACGTTTATGCATTTTCCAATTATCATCTATATAGTGAGTCGTTAAAGCCATATAATTAACCCTTTGACAATGCGATGTCCAAGTGTCGGTCGTTAAGTGCACTGTGGTAGTTGATTTACTGAAATAAGTCATTAACTTATTTTTCTCTTCCATGTAAAACTTGACAACTAGCTTAGATAATTTTTGTCACGAAGGGAGAACATATTTAGCATTTAGGGATTGGGTGAACCTTATCAAAGTGGGGTGCTTAACTAATCTAAATGGTAACTCAACTTCAACAAACAAGCTAACCAAATCTTTAGTAATTCTATCATCGTCGTGCTTCCATGTAGCAATACTACCACTCGCACTACTACCTTCCCCGTTAGTGTCAACTTTAAATTGCAACGTATTTTGATTATTTAGGACAAGTGGGCTTTTTTTACAACTTAGAGTATAATGCTTTTTTAAACCCGACGTACCGTGTATCCCGCCTGCAGAAAGTATTTTTTCACAAAAACTTGCACTTTGATTTCCTCACTTTATTTCCTTCTTCATCTACTTCATAGATGGGGTCATAAAACTTCCACCATTTGGATTTGAAGATGTCTTCTGTTTTTTGTTTCATTGGCGGCAACGGTCCTTTCTCACCACATGGTTTCCTTTTGTGTCTTTGATCAACCGTTTTCTCGTTACCTGAATCTGAATCCAACTGAAAATCCTGTTGTGTCGAGTTCAGATCCCCCTAAGCAAACACAATATATAATCAGCAATTAATATATATCTAAAAAACCATAATCGTTCATTGTCTACGAAAATAAAAAACATCACAAGACCAGGAGCATCGCGATTAAAGTATTAAAACAACCATGCAATAAACATAATCAGAGATACAATTTCAATATCAGATGGTAGTAGAATGCTTTAATATTATTGGTTTAATGACGCATGTTAAGTTAGTCTGCCATTATAGACGCATGGTAGTTTTACAAAGACGCATTTTAGTTTGCCATTGAAAATCCATATTCCATGTTAGCATGTTACGATCATATAATTTGTAATACGTAGTAACTAATTCATTAATTGAATCAAATAAAACTTACTTTCATATTGATGAATGATCTTGATCACTTGATGATAAATAATGTGGATTAGAGGCTAGGGTTTTATGATGGACGGAATTTTAGGTTTTCTAGTTTATACAGATTAGTCTAATGGGTAGAGTTTTATTTTCTTAAAAGGCTACATGTTCTACTTAATTCCCAAACAAACCCTATAGAAATTCATATTATAAAAAACAAAATGGTTCTTTCGGGAAAGAACCGGAACCGGCTGGTTCCGTCCCGAACCGTCCCGAGAACCGAAAATATGGAATTTTAGGAACCAAGAACCGAACCATGGTTCTAATATACGGTACGGTTCTGGAACGGTTCCAGGATGGTTCCGGGACGGTTCCTCGGTTCTTATGGTTCCTTGGTTTTTTTAGACACCCCTAATTAATGCAATCAAAGAGAGATCTCAATGATCGTCCCTTGGGGGAAGATTGTTAGGAATGATAAAAGTGACGATCTTATTGAGATAAATGTCTTGTAATAAATAGAGAAATAATATTGTGTAATAGGTTAGGTTATAGGCTCGTGACTTAAATAAAGTCACGAGACCCGACAAATAGCTTAAAGCTAAGAAACAAGAGCTCTTTGCTCTTCCTTGTAAAATGGGTATAAATACCCCACCATCACCTCATTTGTGAGGGGGTCTCCTAAGTGTCTTCTAATCTCATTCTTATCTTTTCTCTAATTCTCCTCCTCCCTCTTTCTCTCTCTACTTTTATCTTTCTCTAATCTTTCTCTCTCTAGAAAAACACATACTACACCTAAACACACACTCTATTGCTTATTGATCCTAAATACAAGACCTATCAAACAATAATGTACTAAAGATTGGCACATACAAGGAAGGCTAAGGCGAATTGAGTGTAACAATTGGTGTGGGTGTAAACAATGCTCTTCATTAATAATTCAGAAATCCACCGATAAATTATAAGAACCACGAAAAGGATAGGCTCGGAAGGGTGTACTAGGGGTATCTTACACTAAAAATGAGTGCATAGCAAGGGTGTGGGGGTAGTTATATGATCGGGGTGACCATCATAACTATACAAATACAGGTTTAAAACAAGGATTTATCCTACTGCCTCTTATCATTTAGAAAATCCTAATCACACGAATGTAATCTCACTTGCGATCTCAGGATGCATCACTAAAACAAGTTCTAGAATTTAATATACTACCGATACACTCTCATATAATTCTAACCGATACCAATGCCCCAGAAAAAGCGACAAAACCACACATGCTCGATCAAATCCATGAACGAGACACATGCAATTGCTCATTCCTTAATTCGAGCAAGCTAAAGGCCAAAATTATCTAAGCACCAAAGATGGGTGCTTAATTCCTAAAGATCTAAAGGTGAACCTCACATTTTTGGTGGATTTTTTTAGTGGTAGGGTTTTTGTGCTAGTCATATAACTCCTATCCATGAGACGCTATTAATACTTAGTTTTCATTGGTATGTACCATAAAAAATTATATTTGGGTCAAAATTACCGTCTACGCTACGTTTTAGTATATTACTCATCTTTTTAAGGATAAAGCAAATGCAATTGAAGGAATAGTTTCTAAGGCTTTATTTCCCCCTACACTTATTTTGAACATTGTCCCCATTGTTCTACAAGTACCAGAAAAATGAATAAAGGGAAAGATAAAAAAGGCGAACGAAACTAGTACTCCCCTGGTTTTGCTCAATATTGGAGAAGAAACATGATAAACCGACTAAATCATCATCCAAGAATCGTCCATGTGAAAATCCAAAGAATTTCAGGGCTTCTCCTTATCAAATATAACTTGCAAATTGAAGACAATAAACAACTACATCACGCGTAAAATTCGACGGGATAAATTATACACAATCGAAATAATTGTGAAATAGATTCCTAAGAAAGCAATAAAGATAGGATGAATGTGCTAATGTAATCGTGGTTTTCTGCAAAAGTTAGGAAAATTACAAATTCTGAAAATTATACAAGATTAATTTTTCAAAAATTTAAAAAATACGAAACTTACTGTAGCTGAAGACGCGAAGCCCTTAGGAAAAATCCTTACGCCGTCTCCAGAGACTGTAAATAAAAAAAAATTGTTTCTTGGAAAAATTTCTGCACGCATAGCATAAACCACAAAAACGACGAGCACAATCATATGACTCAAAACATGACACACGACGCGAATTAATCTAAACTATTTATTTTATATGTTTGAAAAGGTTCTTATAAACCGGATATTTTCCCCTATACTGATTTGATGCAAAATACATTTGATTGCAAATAAGATGAAGTTAAAGACAAAACAAAGCATGATTACAACTAATTCAAACATAATAAAACAAACAATAAAAAATAAAACACATGACACACCTAAAATGCAAGGAATAAAAGATTGGGTTGCCTCCCAATAAGTGCTTGTTATTGTTCGAGTCACGAGCCTGACTCTACCCTTATATAATAGTTGAAAGGGGAGGTTCTCCTACACTTAAGGTCAAGTATGGGTGATAGTAACGGTATATACCATTGTGGTAAGAAAGAACCTTATGTTGAAAAAGTGGTTATTGAATTATATGCTCTAAATGGTGTGTTTCATTAATATTACCCTTTTCTAACCCTTTTGGCCTAACGGGTAAATTAAGTCCTTTTCTAAGAAAAGACACTTCTTTGGATTCTAATTGCCAATCATCTTATATCATCTCCAAATTTGAAAAATCAACACCTAAGGATCTATTATGTCCTAATAAACCCGGTTTAAATCCATAATGTTTCTTAGGGTCTTTTACACATGGGTGATAAAGGCAAGATATATCCTTAGGATAGAAAGACGCCATATGAGGTGAAGGTGGTGTATGAATGGTCAAACTATCTACTACCTTCATCTTAAAACTATCCGAACTATGCAGGTTGATGGATGGTTCGAGGCCTATTTCGTCTCCTAGACTTGCATCTAAGGATGGACAACTAGGAGGGTTGTGGTTGAGGCCTCGGTTCATCAAAACTAGAAACTTCCCTAGAACTAAGAGGAATGTCATGATTACAAGTATTCAAGCCTAAATCCTCTAGATGTGTTTCGTCCAAAGGTTCTACCTCTATCAGTGTTCCTAAAGTCTCTTCTACTTCTTCTAAGTAAGTCACGGGCGATGTGTATACCTCAAATGATAGGAGGACTTGTGGGGTACTTTGTGGGCTTGGATTATCCACTTTATCCTTAATCATATCTAGATCACCTATAGACTTATCATATGCATCTAACCATGACATGAATTTAGGTATCTTAACTCTAACCACCTCATTCCCAACTAATTGAGCCTTCAAATTTGCTATTGTTTAGTCAAAAATAGTGTTAGTTGGGTTTTTCCAATGTTTATCGCGTTGGGCACAATCCTTAATGGTTTCTGATGCTTCTTCAGCACTTAATCCCCTAAGGTTCCCACATGCTGCATAGTTAATGTCTATTTGGGTATTGTTATCGATATAATCAAAAAAGATTTGAATTTAGGACAATAGGCTGAGGCCATGATGCGGGAATTTTCAGATTAAATCTTTGTAACGAGTTCACGCATCGTAGAGAGATTCATCTTGATGTTGTTGGAACATCAAGGTATATCTTTGGAACGAAAAGGGTAGGTTTTGAAAGGGTGTGGTAGGTGGTCCTTCGTACATCATGATGGTGAGTGAAAAAGTGATTTGCAAAACAAAGGGGTCAAAGAAAAGATAGACTACAAGAAAACTAATAGAAATAAAAATAAAAATCTCACTTGATAGGAATCTTGTGAGTAGACCTAAGCTAAATAGAATCCGAAACCTAGACTATTCCTCGGCAACGGTGCCAAAAACTTGATGCGGTTATTGTAAACACAAGAATTTTTACAATCCCCTAGGAAAAGTACCTAATCGTTGCAGTGTAGTATAGGCAAGACTCGAGGGTTGTTATCATTCTCTAAGGAAATAGTTTATGAAGGCTCAAACTATATGTAACGAAGGTCTAAGGGTTGAGAGAAGATTATTTTTGTATTTTTATATTTTATGAAAGCAAGTAAAATCTCGGGTTTAAAGGGGGTTTTGTTTTAAACTAATTAAACTAATAAACTAAATTAAATCTAAACTAATTATGTGAAAACTCGTATAGGTAAACAAACGTGTTCACTTAATCATGCGTCACTCCTTAGTTTGATCCTCCTAATCCTATTGCCCATCACCCTTGTGATGTAATGTGTAAGTATTTCCTAATTCATGAACGAATTACATGAACCCGCGTCTATGTAATATTCCATTAAGGTAACACATAAGTAAGGTAGTATGAAGACTATTACAAGGCCCCTAAGAGTACATCTCACACATTCAAACACTCAAAAGATGACTAACCATATTAGGGCAAGGTAGTATGAAGACTGTTGCGATGGTATCCTTTCTACACAATTACGTTTCCCTAGACGTCTTCGCAAGCAATTAAGAAGCTAGTTTTCTAGAGCCTAACGCGCACACTCATCAACAAGGAGCAATAGTAAAAGGATTTACAAATTGAGTTTCATGTAATCATAAGTAAACATTAATAAATCTAGCCTAGCGTGTTAATTAAAAGTAAAGAGCAAATAATCAAACAATACATAGACATATTGAAAGATTAAAGGATGAAAGATCTTCACTTTAATTAATCATGGAGTAATTGGTGGGTACACAAGGGTTTGAGAACCCTAAAAACGACCTAAAAGCTGATAAAAAACGGTCTTCTAAGATACCCTACTAATTCTCCCAAGTTCCTCTCTTTAAAACACAAAATTAGGGTTTGTATATATAGGAAATTGACCGCGTCGGCGTCGCCCCGCCGAATCTTCTAGGGCTTCTTTTGAGTCGGTTAATCCAGATGCCGTCACAAATTTCCTGACGTCGTCGCTTGAGCATCCTGACGCCGTCGCTAGGAATCATGACGCCGTCTCCACGCACTGTATGCACTTTTTGAGCCTCTTCGTGTAAAGTTGCAATCTTGTCCCGTTTCTCCCCCAAATTGAGTCCAAGTCACATGTATTTCCTCCAAATGCTATCCAAGTGCTAAAAACACAAAAAGAAACGATTAAACACGTATTTTGGAGATATTTGCATGATTTAAAGGGTTAAATGACCTCGAAAAAGTGTATAAAATGACACCTCATCAGTCCGCATACTCAATATCACCTTAACCTTAATTTCCTTCGTTTGGTAACCGATACACTATGTCAACTTACATACCCAAAAAAATAAAATATGTCAACGACAACAAGTGCTTAACCAACAATTACAAAATCTGCAAAAAAAAATACCCAACATTCTATCTACCACCACCATAAATAGCACAACCACAAATAGCACAAGAACAAACTTCACAGCCAACAACCGAAATCGTAAAACAAAAGACCTATATAAAAGGAAAACAAGCCACAAAAAAGTCCACCACAACCACAACTCAAACAGAAACCGAATCTGAGAGGGTTCCCTTTTGTTGGTTTCCAGAGGAGGAGAAGTTATTAGTCAAGTTGTATGTTGCCGTTTCTGGGGATAACAAAGTCGAAAATGACCAAACCAAAGATTCATTTTGGTACAAGGTTCTTAACGAGTTCAACAAAACTAACGTCACAAATGTAACAAGGATATGTTGACAGGGAAGGGGGCAACTGTAGGAAACTAGAAGGGGGGTTGAATAGTTTACCGGTTAATTATCCGTTTCAAAACTTTGCTTATAAAATGGTTTGATTCGAGTTGTATGTCAATCAATCAACAATATGAATCACAACTAAACTATCTAATGTAATGAACTAAATAAACAATAACAATATAAAGAGATAAGGAAAGAAACGATCAAACCAAGACGCCAAGATTTATAGTGGTTCAGCTACGAAGCACATCTTTGCCCTACTCTACTCCCCGAGTACTCCACTTGAGATTTCACTATGTCAACAAGCTCCCTTTAGGCAAAGAAAACCGTTTACATGTCGCTTACTTTCTTTTCTGACACTAAGCTAGATGTCAGATGCCCTAAATCTAGCAAGAACCAGCGAAAGACTTCACTAAGTCTTTACACACTCACAAGATATATACTCTTGGATTGACACACAATCCAATTCACACAAATACATAATTTACACTATTGGATCTATACACAATCCAATTTACACAACACCACAAAGAAAATATAATGAAGATTTGTGATCTTGAGGAGGAGGAAAGAGCTCACTTGATAACAATTCATTTCTAGATAAATACGATTGTTCTTCTCTTGCACTTAATTAGAAGAAGGGAGGAAGAGGGAATTAATCACTTGAAACAAGATCAAGATATGTGTTTGAGAAAGAAAGAAAGAAGAGAGAAAAGTAGATTTGAGAAAATTCGTGGCAAGAGGTTGTGTATTTCAGATGGGGTGGCCCAGTATTTATAGGAGACAAAAAGAGTCGTTACTCTGTTGGCGGTCCCTAATATGTTAGGGGGCCGCCAGGCCTATAAGGGGGTCGCCCGTAGAGTACGCTCCTCTTTTTGTCTTTTAGTGGATAAGGTGTTATCTGTTTTGGAACCTTCCATTTTGGGGGGAAAATCTGATTTCAAATTTATTGTTTTAATAAAACACTTCTTTTATGAATAAATATTTTATGTATATATTTTTGTAAATACACTTTTGTAGAAATGTAAGGTTTAAGAAAAATATTTTCTTGATCACTAATCATGTTTAATGATTTGTTTATCCATACCTTAAGTGATTAATCTTAGAAATAGAATTTTACGATTAGTAATTTATAAACGTTTAATTTTATCGTAAACGTTTTTACATTTTATTATTATCAAAACATCGAGAGGTCGAAAAATATAAATAATGTTTTTAGACATTATTTGTATTAATAATCTCCCCCTTTTTGATGATGACAAAATATAAACTCATTTAGTATAAAAATCAAAGTTTATAAATTACTAATGAGTTTAATTCCATTTCTCCCCTTTTTTGTCGAATCCAAAAAGGTTGATCGTCGAATTGTAGTAGAGAGAAAGAAATTGACGATTGAAGACTCCCCCTTGATGTAAGCTCCCCCTTGTTCGGGGCACCAAGGGATCGATCTTACGATAATTTGTTTGCTACAAAACAAAGTTAGAAGTACAAGTGCAAACCAACATAGCACGACAAATATCTCAAGAGTATAATCCACATTTTAGAAACTCATAAATAAAGTGCATTCAAATTTCTAGAAAGTTCACATAGCCATATAGGACAATATGTGATGATACAACATAAGATAATCATAACATGACAAAACATATTAAAGCATAGGTGAACATGAATCTAAAAATACATTAATCCTAGAAAACTCATGATTCATAGACATGACTTTTACACAAAATGTCTTTGGGTTATCCATTATTAGGCTATTTGAAAAGGGTCTATGGTTGAGGTGGAAAATGGGTTGTGAAGGCGGTGGTTATGAGATACTCTGATGAGCAAACATAATGTTCATCTCATCTCGAAGGTTCAAATGGAGGTTACGGTTGTGGAAGCAACAATTACAAGTTGATCCATGATAGTTGTAGTAGAGTGGATGTCCCATGATAGGAGGTTGAGGTGGTGGTGGTGATGGTGAAGATGGACTTAAGAGATTTTCAAGAGGTGTGATTGGTGATAGTGATAGAGTGATAGCCAATGAAGGAATGCTTTAGAGAGGTTGAGGATTAGATGGCCTAGAAAGAACATCCATTAATTTTTGAAGAAAATGATTTTGAGGTTGAGGAGAGGTTGATTCATTTGTAGGAGGTGGTGACACTTGTAGCTTTGATTGAAAGGAAGATGAGGTGTTTTCATGACTTGAGGTGGTTTCTTTAGTTGATGTGGTTTTGGATGGTGCATTTGGAGGAGTTAGAGAAGAAGAGGTTGTTGTGGGAGATGGCGTGGAGAGGTTTTCATTATCACTAGTTAGGTCAACAAATAGTTTCTTTGGTGGTATGATTGTTAGTTTGATTTTCTTGAACCCATGGGAAGAAGAGGCTTGTGTATCCATAGAAGTTTGAGGTGTGAGTGGTGAAGGGATAGAGAAGAGTTCATGATTTAAGATGTAAGAGATGGATTGAAGAAGTAAGGCATGGGGTTTGAAGTTTTAGATTCCAAAAAGTGTTTGTCAAAATGCAGAAATTATAGCTAGGCCTAGAGGCGATAAGTGGTAAACGCACAAATAATTCAAGAGGTCACAGTAAGATGAATCCCGTGACCTTTGTGGCGGTCCTTAAATACCCTTGGCGGTCCCATATATATTAGGGTCGCCCAGTAGTTCCCCAGTATTTTAGGGGGCCGTTTTTTGGAGACAGGAAACTTTTTTCAGAATTTCCTGATATGCTTATTATTTTTTTTCTTCTAAAATATCACTTTTTCAAGCATATACCTTTCATCATGTATCATCTAATACTTATTATCTAATCTTCACAATATCAAATATCGGGAAGTTATATGAGGGGATGCTTATGTAGGCTAAATTTGATCAAAGATAAGCATGCATAATATCATATATATAGCAAATAGTCTATCGAGGTGCATGCAAGCATTGGTTTAGGATGATAAAATTGAAAGATCATCCATGGCAAGCTAAAGTTGGGTGCCTCCATACTAAGTACTAAGTTACTAATAAGTAGCACAAGTTTAAATACCTAAGCATAATAGATTAGTAAATAATATAGATAATAATGTCATAAAGTAATTTCCCTCATAGCTCACTTCTTCATGTTTCTCCACAACCTTCTGAGACTTTTTTCGATTGACCTTACTCCACCACGCTGCTCATCTCGTAATTGTACTTGACGGTTGATGATTTCGGTTTGGCGGGTGTAAAATGGTTTCAAGTGAGAGTCAATGTTAGGTGGGTTTTGAAAAACTTGAGGAACTTGATTGGTTAAGGAATTGACATAACGAATGGGGGAAGGAGTGCTTGCACGTGAGGTCCCTTCGTCATTTCCATCATCATCATCATCATCGTTGAGATGAGATGAGGATGGTTGATCGAAGGTGGAGGAGGAAGTGGATGGACGACCTCTTCTCGTGCCATGATCCCTTCTGGGTTTTCGCTCTAGTTGAGCGGCAAGAGGATTCATGACACGATCGTACAAGACATAGGACTCGTTGTACAACTCGGGATATTCATTCATGATGAATTTAAACAAACGGGTTAATAGCATACCATAGGGTAGAATTAACCTAGCTTGCTTAGTGACCCACTCCATTCGTTTCGCCATGTAATAGGCAAGATTGAATCTTTCGGAGTGTACAACACAATAAAGCATAAAACAAAGACAAGCGGGAACATGATCCCGATTACCCCCCAGACAGAAGACGTTTTCCTGGATGATTTCCTCTAAAGGCTTCAAAGTTGACACGATTTCACGAGTGAGAATTTGATATTCAAGAACATCAATCTCTTCCTCATGACGGATGCGACGGACTTGACCTTCTCGATCAATTCGAATAGACGAAATGATGTCCTCAATGGAAGGAGGGTTGGTTTGATATGGACCATCCGAAGGGATACCATATGCCAACTCATCAAGTCTCCATCTATCGGTAAAGACACACGCGCCTTCACAAGGAATGTTAAGAATGTTAAGAATCACAAATTCGATAAACATTTGACCTTCATCGGAATAATTGATTTGATATTGACTATAGAACTCGAGTATGAAGCGAGGACAGATTTGTTCATTGATTTCAAGGAGACATTCGAACTCAACAAAATGAAACAAAGACCGAACATAGTTTAGGTCTGCAAAATTGTCAAAAACCACCCGACCCTCATGGATATAGCGTTCTTCAAGGTTCATTAGTTTTTCTCTTATTGGAGTACGG
>BQNB010070032.1:0-33276 GCA_026074375.1 Tanacetum coccineum
CGCCACTTAAATCTTACCTTGTCCTCAAGTAGACCTTAGAAAAAGTTTTAATTTATGGAAATGTGTCCCAACCAAAGTTGAGGATTTTCTGTTTAAGCATTGTTTTGTCCTAATCACCTGTACATGACCAAGCTCCTCACGAAATATGGAAATGAAAACACTCAGATCACTCAACTAATCTAGGGTGCAACATTTAAGTAGTACACTCAATTGCTCGGTCGTGATTAGTTTCGTATCATAGGCTTGGGAAGGATACATATCTCCACTACTAAAGCTGAGGAAGAACAAGTCAAAAGATAAATTAGGTTAACAAGTCTTAGGGTTGATCATTCAATAGTCTTTCACCATAAGTACCACACCAACAAGGCAACTGTATTGTACATACACGGCTGTAATGACGGGATAGACACATACAATCCGATCACATCCCTGTTCATGTTTAACCAGCGGTTAGGATAAAGAATGATATAGGGTAGGGAGCTTCTAACTTTCACCGAAAGTCGTCATCCAACAAGGCAGCTAAGACATGCATACATGGCCGTAACGACGGAATAGACATGCATGCTCGAACAAGTCCTCGTTTGAGTAGACTGTTAGGTCTTGTTTATCTTGAATCATACATAATCAACCATGAAAGCTTAGAGAGAATAGTAGAGGATGGCAAGTATTTAAATTTCTAATGTTATTAAAATGGAGGGAAAAAGGAAATTTCTATTGGTGATTAGAAGGGGTATTTATAGGAGAAGGAAGGAGGCTTCCCTTCCTTTATTTTTCTAATGTTTCACTTCTAGTCCCTATTCTTTGGTAATTATGCTATTTCTTACTTTTAGCATAATATACCTTATTACAAACTACTTTATTCTAAACAAAATAAAGACTAATGACTAAATATAATTAAACCACATAATCGACACTTTTTATGAACCTAATAATCTCCCCCTAAGGGTCGATTATTTTGGGCGTTATCTTCGCGGTCCAAGTGGTCTTCCATTCCCCCCCCAAAAACCTCATACATCTCCCATCTTCTCACCTGGTTGCGATACTTCAATCTCACTTCAATTTCTTCTTCAAACAATTTCAAATACTCAACCTCATCTTCGATAAGATCTCTTTGTATATAGCCATACTTAACATCATTATTGTAACTCTTTAGACCTTCTAATACTCTGTTTAGTGTTGCATCACAAAACTTATGAATCTCTGAATGTCTCATCACCCTTTTCTCTTTCTTGCTATTCTTTTATATTATTCTATGCACGGGCTCATAGATGATGGAGAACATTTTGTGCTTTTTAATTCATGGGAAATATATTGTTGGTGCAGTAAGATTAACCTTCTTGCTCTCGGAGCACCGAATCGGGAGAAAAGGGATTTTAAGAACTTAACAACTACCCTAACATCATTGGTGGGGAGCGCTTTTGCTTTAACCCACTTGGAAAGTGTTAGGAATATTTGTATTTATTAGTTCCTACTGGTAGGTATGTAGTTCCTACTGGTAGAGTAATTGCTACTGATAGAGTAATTCCTACTGATAGTGTAATAGTTGCTGCTAGCGGGTATGTAGTTCCTGCTGCTTATGATATTAGTCCTGGTAGAGTAAAGTAATTACTCCAGGATAAGTTTAGTTCATTTAAACTGTGGATAGGGATGAGAAGTATTAGATAATGGAATCATAATTCTAGGAAAAGTAGTTTAGGGTTTCATATCTATAAATGAAACCATACGGTTTAGGTTTGGAGGCATGATTTAACAATAAAAAACACTTTACGATTAATAGAAAAGATCCATAGAGGATCAAAGTATTTTTCTTAGTAATTCTTCTTTAGCACTATTGTTTATTTTCCGCGTGAACAATAGATTGTGTTATTAGACTCTCACAGAGTTACTTTTGATTACATTAGTACTCTATATCATTCACATGCTTAAAAGATCTATCTAGGGCTAAGACCAACAAGTGGTATCAGAGCCTGGAGAGAGTCTCTGTTGAATAATAATTACTGTTCTTGTTCCTAAATCATTACAATGACTTCACCGTATCCCACACCACCGTTTACTGTACCATCATCATTCGGTTCTTCATTCTCCATCCCAACAACATCCGAACCAGTATTTTCTATGGCAACGACTGAACCTGTATTTGAGTCACAAACTTCCCACTCCGCATAACCCTCTCAAAATACTCAGCCTTAATTCCAGCAATATAATTCAACAACTGTTTCCAGCAGTAATGCCAAATTCCCTTATTTAAAAAAGGAAGAGTATGTACGTGGGCTATGAAGATGGCATATTTGTAATGAACAGTGATCACAATTGTGGATCATTGATCTTCATGGAAACAGCAGAAATATTAGACTGCAGAGACCTAAGAGGGCAAACATAATGTTCTTTCCTCTTGTCACTATGGAAGAACCAAATTGCCGGTCAACGAGAGACAAAGTTGAACTATTTATTTAGTCTCTTCCAGAGATCACATGGCTGACTTTCATCATTCTTGATGATGCTTTGGATATCTGGTTGGCAGTAAAAGCCTATTTGGAGGAATGAGAGTCATAGGAATGAGGAAGTCAATGCTCAAGCAGGAGTTTGCAGACTTTAAGATATCTGAATCCGAGGGTTTGCACAAGGGATATGATAGGTTTCAGAAGGTGCTGAGTCAACTTAATCAAATGCAAGCAAGACCAGATAATGAAGACTGCAACATGAAGTTCCTTAGAGCTCTACCACCTTCTTGGTCACAGGTGGCAATCACCCTTAAAACAAAGGGTGGTCTTGATTTCTTAGCTTGGATTTGTATAACAAGCTTAGGGGAACTTGAGATTGATGTGAAGGGTGGTTCTAGCTATGATTCATGAGTCCTGTGCTCCTTAAACAATTAGCTTTCATTAGTGCTGCTAGCACTAATTCTAAGTGGTCAACTGCTTATTTCCAAATGTCAACCTTCTTCTGTTAGCTATACCACTACTTCTTCCTCTGCTGATGCTTCAGGCAATGTTCTTGAAAATGTTCTTCACTCTTTTGTTGCTGAAAGTGATCCACAACAACAGATCACTTATGAAGACTTTGACCAAATTGGCAAGTTGGATTTGGAAGAACTTGACATCAAATGGCAGATGGCAATGCTTTCTGTTCGAATCAATAGATTTGAAAAGAAGGCTGGTAGAAAATTCAAGTTTAATAACAAAGATGCTGCCAGGTTTGATAAAAAGAAGGTCAGGTGCTATCAATGTTCAGAGTTGGGACATTTTGCAAGAGAATGTACAGGGAAGAAGGTGGATTCAAAGACAAGGTATTCTCAATTTAAAATCAAAGAACTGGATAAATCAGAAGAACCAAAGGCTTTGGTGTCAGTTGATCAATGATTAATTTGTCAGACCCGTAAGTGATGTATTGGAGAAAGGTGCTTCTGAAGTCTATGGGATGATTGCAGGATATGGGGATAATGCTGTTATTCCTGCTGTTGATGTTGCTGATGGAGTTAGTACTGATGGTATTTTTGCTGATGGTGTGTTTGTTGCTTCTGGTAATGGTTTTGATGGTTTTTCTGTTGCTGCTAGTGTTGGTGCTGATGGTGTTTCTGTTACTTCAAGTGATGCTACTGATGCTGAAACTCAATTTGCACTTATGGGGTTATCCCCTCCGGTACAATCTTGTCCTTTTGGTTGTAATTATACTTATACAGAACTTAAAAAGGATTTTGATAATCTAGAAGTGCAATATAAAGAGTGTTTTATCCAAGTGCAAGCTTACAAAAGTTCACTTCAAAACTTAGAACAACAGAAGTCTTGGTACCAAAATAATCAGTTAGCTTTAGAAGAGAAAATTAGAATCTTGACTGCAGACCTAGGCAACACCACCAACATGCTCAAATATACTAAAAAATTGAATGAACAGGCTAAAATTGATAATATGAATAACAAGGTCAAACTTGAGGAATCTGAGGCAAGGTTTGACAAATGGAAGGATTCTTCCAAAAACCTAAACAAACTGATCAATAGCTCCATGTCCTCTAGATCAAAATTTGGTTTAGGATATGGAGACACTTTTGGAACAGATGAGGTGTTTGATCTCTCTGCACCTAGTATCTTTGACTCATGTCTTAAGGATGCTATAGAGAAACCTCTCTATGATGGATTTGTCAAAGCTGGTGGATTGCATGCTGTTCCAGGACCCATAACAGGAACATTCATGCCTCCTTCCAACAAGCCTGACATTGATGATACACAGTTTACCTATGGTTCAAAGTCCAATAATTCATCTGACACTAACTCTGTATCTAATGACTTTGTCTCTTGTGATAACAGTGACAAGTCTTCAGACTCAGAAACCACTGACTTTGCATCCTGTGTGTCAAGTGTCAAGTCCTCAAGCCTCAAGACTAAAGACCAATTAGCCTCAGCCTCTAGTTCAGTTGATTTGAAGACCTTACACAAGACTGTTGACCAAGGACCATACAATGTTACTCAAAGTCCTAGTTTTTCTTTTAAGGAGAATGTAAAAACTCCTAGGAATTTATGTAATAGGAATGGGTCAAACAATATTAGTCTGTGTAAAAACAAGTCTTTTGGATCTAAGAAATATTTTGTTTGTGGTAGTAAATTTCATTTGATTCGAGATTGTGATTTTTATGAGAATCAGGTGAGATTGAATAATGCACCTGTGTGGACAAATGTAGAACGCATTCCCTCATTTGTTCCTAGACCATCCTATGTTCTTGCTGGTAGTAGGAATAGACCAACATCTGTTCTTGCTGATAGGCCATTTCCTGCTGGTTGGTATAAACCTGCTACTAGACCTATGACCAGACCAAGAAGCCGTTATTTTCATCAGTTTAGTAGGCCTGGTTCATATAACCAAATGGATATGGATGGGGGAAGATGGGGAACTGTTGTTAAGACCTCAGCAGGTTGTTCTTGGCAAAGTAACAGGCCATATATGCATTGGGGATCCAAGAACAATGGTGGATCTCAACAATCTACAGGGTTTTCCTCTTATTGATCCACAAGGCAGGCCCAAGTCAGTTCTGACTTGGGTCTCCCATGTATACTAATGTTGTACTTTCTTTTGTATATTGTAGGACAATCCTCATACAAATAAAGATTTAGGTATTGTTGATAGTGGTTGTTCCAGAAGCATGACAGGTAATAAGGAGAAATTGGCTGACTTTGTGAAGATTAAAGGAGGGACTGTCACTTTTGGAGGTGGAGATGGTAAAATCACTGGAAAAGGCACCATTAGGACTTCCAACTTCAATTTTGAGAATGTTTATTATGTGGAAGAGCTTCAGAACTTTAATTTGTTCTCTGTGTCACAAATCTGTGATACCAAGAACAAAGTCCTTTTTACAGACAAAGAGTGCCTTGTACTCTCCAAGGAGTTCCAACTACCTGATTCAAGTCAGGTTGTTCTCAGAGTTCCAAGGAGACACAATCTCTACTGCTTCAATTTGACTGACATCCATTCAGAAAGAGAAATCAAGTGTTTGTTGGCAAAAGCATCCTTAGATGAGTCCACAAAATGGCATAGAAGGATGGCTCATGTGAACTTCAAAAACATGAACAAGCTGGCAAAACATGGATTAGTCAATGGGCTTCCTTCCAAACTCTTCACAAATGAACACAACTGTGTTGCCTGCAACAAAGGAAAGCAACACAAGGCCTCTTACAAGGCCATCACTGCAGTCAGCACCATTTCTGAGCCTCTCCAGTTACTTCATATGGACCTTTTTGGTCCTACTTCCATCAGAAGCATTGATCACAAGCACTATTCCTTGGTGGTTACAGATGACTTTAGCAGGTTTAGCTGGGTTTTCTTTTTGGGGACTAAGGATGAGACTTTTTATATCCTTAGGGATTTCATTACTTTTGTTGAAAACCAGCTAACTAAAAAGGTTAAGGCTATAAGGTGTGACAATGGGACAGAGTTTAAAAATTCTAACTTAATTGAACTCTGTGGGTCCAAGGGGATTAAAAGGGATTATAGTGTTGCCAGAACCCCACAACAAAATGGGGTTGCTGAAAGAAAGAATAGAACCCTTATAGAGGCAGCAAGAACTATGCTTGCTGACTCTAAGTTACCTACCATGTTTTGGACAGAAGCAGTTAGTACTGCTTGTTATGTTCTAAACAGGGTTTTAGTAACTAGGCCCCATAATAAAACACCCTATGAACTTTTATCTGGGAAAGTTCCAAACATTAGTCACCTTAAACCTTTTGGCTGTCATGTGACCATACTTAACACTAGTGATCACTTGGGAAAATTTGAGGGTAAAGCTGATGAAGGTTTTCTTGTTGGGTACTCTGCTCATAGTAAAGCTTATAGAGTCTACAATTTATCCAACAAAAAGATAGAAGAAACACTGAATCTGAGATATATGGAAGATAAACCTAATGTTCAGGGTCTGGGTCATGAGTGGTACTTTGATCTTGACTATTTGACTGATTCTTTAGGTTATACTCGTTTCAAATCTAATCAACCTGCAGGTACTCAAGATACTAACACTCATGCAGGTACACATGATGACTCAGATTCAGACTGTGATGAACAAGTGATTGTTGTTCCTTCTTTTCCTTCTAACCATTTTGCAGGTCCCAAGGTTCATACTGCTTCTGCCACAGTGGAGAGCACTTCCGCCTACGCAGAGGAACTTGCTAGACTTCAAGGACAAGCATATGCAGCCAACGCTGCAGCAAAGGACACTTGGAAAACAGCTGATACGGTTCCTGCTGTTAGTGGTGTTCCTGCTACTAGCATTCCTGCTGGTAGCATTAATCAGGCTGCTGGTGGTTCTGTTGTTCCTTCTACTCCATCTTCTTCTGTGGTTGAACCTGTTCATGCTGATGATACACCACTTCCTCCTGGTCACTCATTGGGCTCAAGTGAAAATTCTACACGATTTTCCTCTCCTTCTGACCTTGCTAATCACATATCCTCATCTTCAGAGATGGAGGGTATTCACCATCATCCTACTACTGGCATTTTCTCTGAATCTACATATGATGCTGACTTTGGTGATTCATTCACAAATTTAGCACCTACCATCGCTGTTGATCCTGTTTCCACAAGAAGGGTGCATACTGTTCATCCTATCTCACAGATTATTGGGGATATTACTTCTCCAGTTCTGACAAGGGGTACTTTGAAGAAATCCAAGTTTGGAGAGAGTGCTCTTGCAGGCTATGTTCATGATCAACAAAGGAACAATCACACAGACTATCTCCATTGTCTGTTTGCTTGTTTTCTATCCCAACTTGAACCAAGCAGTGTTGCTCAAGCACTTAATGATCCTGATTGGGTAGAAGCTATGCAAGAGGAGATGCAACAGTTTGTTAATCAGGATGTGTGGAAGCTTGTGCCTTTGCCAGAAGGGAAAACTGCTATTGGGACAAAATGGATTCTTAAGAATAAAAGAGATGCCAGAGGTATAGTCGTTAGGAATAAAGCACGGTTGGTGGCTCAAGGTCATAGGCAAGAGGAAGGCATTGACTATGATGAGGTGTTTGCTCCAGTGGCTCGAATTGAAGCTATCAGATTATTCTTAGCATTTGCCTCATACATGGGTTTTATGGTATATCAAATGGATGTCAAGAGTGCCTTTCTCTATGGGGAAATTGATGAAGAAGTCTATGTTACTCAACCAAAAGGGTTTGAAGATCCTTTCTACCCTAAACATGTGTACAGAGTTGTGAAAGCTTTGTATGGTCTTCATCAAGCACCAAGGGCCTGGTATGCAAGATTGTCTACTTTTCTGTTAAAGCATAATTACAGAAGAGGTACTATAGACAAAACTCTTTTCATTAAGAAGAATTCCAGGGATATCATCTTAGTACAGGTCTATGTGGATGACATTATTTTTGGCTCTACTAACCAGACCTGGTGTGATGAGTTTGAGGTGTTGATGAAAGGAGAATTTGAGATGAGTGCTATGGGTGAGTTGACATTCTTCTTAGGTCTACAAGTCAAGCAACAGCCTGATGGGATTTTTATCAGCCAAGACAAGTATGTCCAGGACATGCTTAGGAGATTTGATATGGAAAGTGTGAGACCTGCAACAACACCCTATGAAGCTGCTAAGCCTAAATCCAAGGATGAACCTGATGATGCTGTTAATGTTCATCTATACAGATCTATGATAGGTTCACTTATGTATTTGACAGCTTCAAGGCCAGATATTATGTTTGCAGTGAGTGCTTGTTCTAGACACCAGGTCACACCTTTGACTTCCAATTTGAATGCAGTAAAGAAGATCTTTAAGTATCTCAAAGGCCAACCAAAACTTGGTCTATGGTACCCAAGAGATTCTCCCTTTGTGTTGGAAGCTTACAGTGATAGTGATTATGCTGGTTCCAATGGTGATAGGAAATCCACAACTGGTGGATGCCAATTTCTGGGTAGAAGATTGATATCATGGCAGTGCAAAAAGCAAACAGTAGTGGCAACTTCTTCCACTGAAGCAGAATATGTTGCTGCTGCTCACTGTTGTGGTCAGGTACTTTGGATTCAAAATCAATTGCTAGATTATGGGTTCAATTTTATGAACACTAAAATCTTTATTGATAATCAGAGTACCATATGCATTGTTAAAAATCCAGTTTTTCACCAAAGAACAAAGCACATAGAGATTAGGCACCATTTTATTAGAGATGCAAATGAGAAAAATCTTATTCAGGTGCTTAAAATTCACACAGATGATAATGTGGCTGATTTATTGACCAAAGCATTTGATGGACCCAGATTTAATTATTTAGTGGTTCATATTGGGATGCTAAATCCATAAATCCTCTGTTTAAGGGGAGGATTTGGATTTAAGGGGAGGACTGTTATTGTATTTTTTTTAAATAGTTATTTTTTTTCTTTTAGCCTTATTTTTTTTACAGATATTAGACTAGCAGTTTTAATTCTTGTAGTTCAATCTTTTATTTTTCCATGTATATGGTATGTGTGGTTTTGGTCTAATCTTTTGCAGTGAAATGATTCATGATGTGTGAATAGCATGGAGTGTGTGTGGCTTTATTTTGATGCGAACAATTCCTTCTGGTTGGATTTGTGTCATTTCTGGTGTTGCAAGAGTTTCTACTAGTGGTAATACTGGTTTCTACTGGCTGAACAATTTCTACTGGTTGTCTTTCTGGTTTCTGCTGGTAGAGTTGTTCCTGCTGGTCTTGTTAATTTTTCGTTAGGGTTGACTTTTCTTTAATCGAGTAACTTAAATTGAGTTTTATTATATTTCAATAGTAAAGCTGAGATAAGTGGGCATTTAATTGATCAAAGGGTTATCTATTTAAAGGGTTAATCACTGTTTGCCCTCATTTTTACAATTACCTTTGAGATCAAACCCTAATTTTTACAGCCCTCTTTATTCATTCCACTCACCCTTCGAAATTGTGATTCCTACTACCCACCAGTAGCAACTCTCTTGCATTCTAACACCAGCATTAACACACAACCCTATTCAAGCTACCGTCGAATCAATGGCTGCCCTAAAATATCGCGATGAGCACAACAGGATTGGATTTTTGGAGAAACCCAAAGGGAGTACCGATTATCATCAGGTTATTGATTTTTTACTTGATTCCCACATTAGGTATGCTATTGTAACTGACCCACTCATCTATGATTCCCTAATAACCCAATTCTGGTCTACGGCCTCACTCCGATCATCTGAGTTAGGTCCACCAGCTATTGTGGCCACCATTGATGGGACTCCTTACACAATCACTGAATCACTAGTGAGGAGTCAATTGCAGTTACATGATGAGGGGGGAATTGTGGATATGCCTATACCTGACATATTCTTAGGCATGGATAATCTAGGTTACCCCACTGAGGGAAAGTTGACCTTTCATAAGAACAAATTCTCACCTCAGTGGAGGTTCCTGATCCATACTCTCTTACATTGTCTTAGTACTAAGTCAGGGAGTTGGGATCAGTTTGGAATGCTCATTATTTGTTTGACTGAGGGGATGGAGTTTTTTATATTGGTCAAGCTATATTTTCAAAGGGATGGTTAACAACATCAACAATCCTAAAAAGTTTTTGATGTTTCCAAGGTTTCTTCAAATGATTTGGGAAATTGAACCTAAGATTACTAAACAATATCATGCTTTTAAACTGACAAGCAAAATGTTTGCTAACATGAGGTTAAATTTTCAAGGGGACCATATGCCACTAATGGATACAATGCTTCCCCCTGCTCAAGCTGCTATTGCAGGTGAAAGTTCAGGGGAAGCTGCACAATCTAACCCTCAGACTGTCCTTGAGACTATCACTGAACCTGATCACTCTCATGATCATGAACCCACACCACCCAGACCAACAACTACTACTTCTAGTGCTCCAGTGAATGAGCAGGGTCCCTCTTCAGACCCTAACATTGCCTCTTCTTCAAGACCTCATGAGTCTGCTCCTGACCTATTCACTTCTACAAATGTGGAAGATGAAACAATGGGAGGTTCTTTTCATACCTCACCTCTTAGGTCCACTCAAGCTCCACCTAAAGGTACAACCTCAGGAGGTGTTGAGGACCTTGATAAACTAACAACATTGTCTTCTCTAGTGTCCATACTTGTACAGAAAGTAAATACTCAAGAAACTAACAGCATTGTCTTCTCTAGTGTCCACTCTTGCTTAATTACACATACTATTTTCCATTAAAAACGGACTTAAATGACTAAAAACATACCAAAAAAACATTGTATTTGTATGTTTTGCATTTGAATTGTGCAGGAACGGATATTCAAATAGAAAGCCAAAAACAAACAAAACCAAGCAAGGGATGGAAAAGACCAAGTCAAGTCAAAGTCTAAAGTCAACCACATGAAGAAAATACAACTTGGGAGACTAAAATTGCCAAACCCCAAGTTGTATTGCAAGAGTTAAAAGACAAGGGTCGAAATTGCAAACTGGGTGAAGTTTGCAAGGAAGTTATAAGAGATGAGGGGCCAAAACTGCCAACCTTCCCAAACTCCATCTTTCCCGCCCAAACAAAACCCAGGTACAGAGTAGGGATGTCTTCCCATACTTCTACCCTGCAAAACCACTCAACACATAGATTTCATCATTTCAATCCACTTCTCTTTCCCACCCCCCCCAACTGTATAAGTGCCATGTTGGCAATCCTCCACCCTTACCAAAGTATTTTTGGATGGCTTAATGATTGACTCCAAAGAAGCACAAAAGAAATTGAAGGCTGGGATTTGTTTTAGAATCACCTCACACAACAAACACACTTGGTTTTTGTCTCTACAAAGAAACACAGAAGAAAGAAGAGAAGAGAGTCCAAGAAACCAAGACCTTAATTCGTTTTAGTATAAATAGGGCCATTGTAACCCAAGTAAAGTGAGTTAGTTTTAGTATTTTAAAATATTCTTAGTAAATCTTAGCTTAATTTTCAGTCTTTTACAGCTATTTGTACTTTTTCTTTCAGCTTTGTTACTAATTTCATGTTTAATTAAGATGTTGTGAGTTTTTATGTAAAATACAATTTTTAAATTCCCAAGTTCTCACTGCTAACTAGTGCCTTATTGCATTTGATAGATTTCATAGGAGCTTGTTTATAAGCTGTTTTTGTTGATAGTGAAAGAAAAAAAAAGATATGGAGTTAAGAGGGAAATTACAAAAATCACTCTCAAATACACCACAGCTTATTTTATGGATGATAAGCCAGTTCTGGATGGGGCTTATAGGCCATTTACTAGCTTGTCTTTGAATAAGCTGAGCTTGTAGATCAGCTTGTAATAAGCTGTAAGCAGCTTGTGTTATCAAGGGTGTCTCGTAAGTCTCTCTTTTCTCGATTTTCTTACTTATTGTACAGAAACTGACTTATAGAGTTATTTGTTACTTATATTTGCTTTATTTATGCTTTATTATGGTTGATTTGGTACTTATATGCTAGATTTCTGTTCAAAAATGATTTGTGACAATCTTTCCTTGTTAGTACTGTTGCATGTGTAGCTAATACTTGTTAGATTATTTAGCTTATTTTTAAGTGCTTATCTCTGATTGAAATCTATTCATAAGACATTATTTTGTCAGTTTGATAATCTATTGTTTAAACAAATTAGAATCCAATCTTCTTGAAATAAAAATGACTTTTGAAACTTTAGAGGTTTTTAGACTAGCCCGGTACTAAACTTTTAGGCTAGCGTACTATATTTTAACGCTGGAGCCTGGGTATAACTTTTAGTTAGTACGGTAGTTCACCAATTTTTTGATCTAACACCTTTTTAGGATAGTTAGATTAGGTTTTAGGTTATGATTTTTGAGCAATAAGCTCATTGGAGGGTGAATCTAAATCTGTTAGAGTTTGTTTAAAGTTTTGAGCTTATTTCAGTAGCTTATTAGGTCTAAAAGTGCATTATTTTCATTAAAATCAAAAAATCAGTAGTGTAGTCATTAGGCTTATTGTGCATATTTAAAAAAAAGTGAATAGGTGGGCTTAATAAGGACTCATTAGTGAGCTTATTTCCAAAAGCCCACTTTTCAGTTTGGCTTATTGGTGATTTTAGCTTATTTTTATTTTTGCTTATTTAAGAAAAAGTTAGAGTTTACTACTTTTTGATGCAAATCAAGTTAAGTTAAGTTATGTTTGGTTGAAAAAGCTTTTTGGAATCAGATTAAGCAACATATAAGCTTTCCAAAAACATCTTCCTTTTGATTGAGCTTATTTTGAGTTTGTAGTGTCCAAAATACCAAAAACCAAAAATTTAAGCAACTTTCTGCAATCAGCAGCTAAATTGGCTTTTTGGAGCTTATAAAGTGCTTATTTTCGCAAGGTGTCTTTATTAAAGTTCAGTGACTTATTTAAAAAAGTGAATATGTGGGCTTAATAAGGACTCATTAGTGAGCTTATTTCCAAAAGCTCATTTTTCACTTTTTTTAAGACTTAAATGAAAATAAGCCTTCAGTGACTTATTTAAAAATTTTATTTTGGTCTTTTGTCACAAATAGTCCCTGTCGTTAGCCCATTGTTAGTCCTTGTTAGTTTTAGTTTAATTATTAGTTAGGTTTAGTTTTTAATTAGTTTAATTAAGCTTTAACCATTAGATAAAATTTGGGGCTTTTAATTTTGTTAAATTTCTGCACTTTTTCTCCACTTAGTGTAATTTTTATAAAAATTTTAGGTTAATATTTTTAGCTCTAGGATTATTTTTATAGTTTTTAATCATTTAAGTCTTAAAAAATTCATAAAAAATAAAATATTAATCAGAAAAATATAAATCTTTTTTCTAAAATTTTCTTTTTTTATATATTTTGTAGGAAAAATATAAAAGTTTCTGTAGAATTAATTTTTCAAAAATTACGACCCGGAATCATACTTTCGAATCTTTTTATCATATGATTCTCTAAAATATTTTATTCGTTAGTAGGTCTTGACTTTTACCTTTGTCCAAGGTTAAAGTTGGATTGCTATAATTTTATATATACTATAAATTGCAGAACCAATTTTTGCGCCGCTGCCGGGAGGCTAGTGCTCGATTGTTTATCCTTCTTTGATTTAAGTTTGTCTTATTGTGAATATATCATCGTAAATAAACACAAAAATATTTTTCTTTTCTTTTTACTAGTACATATCATATAAATCTAATAAAAAAAATCAAAAATATAAAAAAAAATTATCCATAAACAAGAAATAAAATACATAAATTGGTAAAAATACCAAAATATAATATTCTCAATTGAGGTATTATCATAATTTCCGGTGAACTAGTGAGTTCCCAACTCGAACAAAAGATTTAAAGACTTTACTATTGTATCACTAAAGGAACACTTGAGGTACGACTCACCTCGATTCATATTAACAAACTAGACTGAAGGGTATAAGGAGGGTTTGTGTCCAGAGGAACTTATACGACCGAAAGAGATATTTAGCTTCCGCGCTAACACTCTCACCTCCGCTCGCTTGTGCGTTTTTCGAATTGGGAGCTACCGTGAAGTAGGATCGATTATTTGGTTTAAGTCGTCTCTCTCAATTGTCCGTTAAAATAAATTGTGAATAAATTTTTGAAAAACCAAAAAAAAAAAAAATTAGTGTAATTTTCTTTTTGAATTTCTATTTTTGCAACTGCGCACACGACTCATCTCGTAATCCATATTGCCTCAACAAGAAGCTTCACAGTTATGGTTGAACTCTTCGTATCGAATACCCAGTTCAAGATCAGCCACAAGAAATTCCAATAGGCCATAATCAGACTAATGGCTCCAATTGCTCGATGGCACCCACCGAGGGTTAACGAGGATGCCAAGCGTTGTTCGCCTGGAAAAAACCGCGATAACTCGAGATCAAGGCATGGTAGTACTAAATCTTGTGTCAAACAAACAATTCTTTGGACACGATAAGAAGACCCACATGCTCATAGATCCCGTTATTTCAAAAAAGATCACTTCTACGATGAAGTTCCCAACGTCCCGAGTACTCGGTTAAGCTATTGCTTTTCCATTTTCCTCGGGGAGCAGCCCGGATTTGGCTTCGCAAAAGAACCCCTCGAATCGATTGTTACAAGGACAATCTTGTTTCAAAATTCATCAACAAATTTTTTTCCTCCTTCTAAAACACCAATCTCGAAATGAAATCACGAGATGTTCAACAAAATCTCACAAAACCTTGTTATGAACTGGGATCGGTTCAATGATCATCTTAGGGCATGCCCACATCACGGTTTTCAGAATGCATCAACTCGATACATTCTACAATGCCTTAAACACTAATGGATCAAGACTCATTGAAACTCCGCTGCGGTGTAATTTTTGGATAAGAGCCTAGAGAATGCCTTAAAAAAATTATCGAAATCATCCAAAGTTCGTCAATCACAAGCAAGCAGTTATTGCCAAAGTAGGTACGAGCCTTCCACCCCAGCAGTTTTCATCCCGATGTTGCCGAAATTAAAAGATTTGGTAGGCATTTGTCCTAAGACAAGAAAAAGTCAACTCCCGCTCCGTGCTCCCTCCCAGTTAAAGCAATCGATCCAATTTGTGTAACTTGCGGAGGTGCTCATCATATCAACAATGTCCGCCAACCGTGGCAAACATGTTCCACACGATAATTTCCAAGCAATATGTGTCACAAGCCCACGCGGCTATTTAATCAAGGAAATAACCGTATCCCGACCTCCGATGTTGCTAATCAAATTCGACCCCCCCGTTTTTCTCCCGTGGCAAATCATACAAAGACACTCAAAATCATTTCAATCAAGAAATTACCTCAATCAAAACCGAGGGGAAATTACAACCAAAACAGGGGTTATAATTTTCAATCAAGACCAATTTATCAACCCCAATGCTTAATCAAGCCCCCGGTTTACCAAGCACCAAGCCACTCATCAAGCTCTGTTCCCACAAGCTCCAGTGTTCAAAGCTCATTCGATAGCTACGTCAAAGCAACGATGCAAGCAAGAAATATTACTCAAAATCAATTAACCAAACTGTCTCAGTCAGGGGCAAAACACACAAAATCAAATGATGGAATGCAAAATCAAAATGATAATATTAGCCGATTGCTTTTCCAAATGGAAGTTTCCAACCAACCGCTTCCAATTCAGGGTCGGATCTCTCCCGGGTAACAATACCGTTTACCAACCCAAAGAAGATTTAAAAGGTATCACCACCCGAAGCGGTGTTAACTACTCAAGGACCCACATTCCTCCTACCAACTTCAACTTCAATGAATCCTTATAACCGAGGTCACAAAAGGATACTATGCCTCCTACTAACAACAAAGCACCAAGACGTCCAACTCTCCGTTGTGCAAGTCCAATCTCGAAATCAAATCTCCAAGCCCGATGTTGAATCCGTTAGTGCTCCAAAGGTGTCAATCCCATTTCCTTCGAGAAGAAACGATGAAAACCGCCGTGAAAAAGCTAACGAACAAATTGAGAAATTCTATGAAATCTTCAAATATAATGAATTCGAAATTAGCTTTTTGAGGCTTTGACTCTATACCTAAATTCGCCGTCAACTTTAAAGCCTTAATCGGAACAAAGAGAAATTGGTGAAATGGCAAATATGAACGAAACTTGCTCGTGGTCATCCGTAACAAGTTACTAAAAACTTGGAGACCTCGGCAGATTCCTTACCATTGAATTTCCTGGCAATTAACACATCAATGCCTTGGCCAAGAACGAACTTGAGTGCAAGCATCAATCCTTATGCCGTATTCCGTGGGAAAGATCTCTCTCTTTCCGAGCTACCCCAACATAGCAAGACGCTAGAGATAGCGGACGTTCAATCACGAGAGCAATCGGTAATCGCCAAAGACGTCCGTGTGTTGGTGGAAAGTTCCAATTTTCCCCGCCGATTTGGTGTTGTTAAATATGAGCCAGACCCCCTGAGTACCTCTAATTCTCGGGAGTGTTTTCGAAAACCAGTCGTGCATTAACGATTGTACGAGGGTGAAATTACCCTTCGTGTTGGCAAGAGGCCATAACTTTCAACCTAGATCAAAAACTTCGAGACACACGCAAATTTTCAATCATATACGGTAAACCGGATTGACGTCATTGATATGCTAGTGAAGAATACTCGCAAGAGGTCCTCAGGTATTTCTGATATCGGTAACATACGAAATCCTTCTCCTGCTTTTGATCCTATTGTTGCTAATTCCATCTCCCGACCTTACTCCATTTGGAGAAAGATGACATTCTACATAGTTCGAAGTGAACAAATGCTTTTCCTTGCTCTAGATGATTATACAACATCACCGGAAGTTGATCCGACATATATGCATCCGACGGGGACATTCTTCATCCTAGAAGCATTTTCTTGAACAATGAACCACCGACTCTATTCAAATCAAGGAATGTTCACCAGAAAACCAAGCAACATCAAACTTTTGAAGCCAAAAACTGTTTATAACTCGATAGATGAACCGCCACGGTTAAACTCAAAGACATACCTCCCCATCTTGATACGCATTCTTGGAAGAAAGACAACAATTTACCAGTCATCAATTGCTAAAGATTAAGTTTGGGGAGAAAGCCGATCTTGATCAAGGTTCTTAAGTCCCACAAGCGAGCCATTGCTTGGAAATAAATCCGACATTCAGGGTATAACCGGAACTTTTGTACCCACAAATTTCTAATGTAAGAGGACTAAAACCGGCAGATCAGCATCAAAGAAGGGTAAATCCAAAAATTACCACGTGTCATCAAGATAAGTTATGAAAAAATTCTTGACGCAGGATTGATTTACCCATCTCCGATAGTTCCATGGTCACCGATAATTGTGTCCCACAAATGTGATTTACCGTTGTTCAAAATGAAGAAAATGAGTTGAACGCCAACTACGATTGGTTTACCGGTGCGGGTATGCATTGACTACCGCAAGTTAAATGAAGCCACCACGTAAAGACCACTTTCCACTCCCGTTTAATAGATCAAATGCTCGAGAGAATTGCGGACAACGAGTACAATTGTTTCCTCGATGGTTTCTCCGGGTATTTCTAAATCCCCATTGACCCCCGTGATCCAAGAAAAACCATTTACTTGTCCCTATACAGAACTTTGCCTACCGTCCGCCTTGCCTTTCGCTTATGCAAATGCACCGGGCACGTTCCAAAGGTATACTTTGGCCATCTTTTCACGACATTGGTTGAAAGACAATGAGAAGTCATCATGGCTGACTTCTCGGATCTTTGGGAAAAAGTTTCCTAGTGCAAATTGGCCTCTCCCGACTTGAGAAAATGTTGCAAATATGTGAAAGACACCAATTTGGTGTCCTTACGGGAGGAAGAAGCCATTTTAATGGTCAAAGAGGCATTGTCCACGCCATAAAATTTCTAAAAATGGATAGAGGTGACAAAGCCAAAATTATAAATTCATTTGCCAAATTACCATCACGCCCACCACTGTCAAAGATTAGAGTTTTTTCTGGTCTAACGTCCGGTTTTACCGGAAAAAGAATCAGAAAGGATTTTTCCAAAATATCCCGACCAATGACTCATCTTCTCGAGAAGAATACTCCATTCATCTTCTCTAATGAATGCATCCAAGCTTTCCAAACGTTAAAGAATAAACTTACGGAAGCTCCGATCTTGATTGCCCCAAACTGGGATCTACCATTCGAACTTATGTGCGATGCAAGTGATTACGCCATAGGGGCAGTTTTGGGGCAACGTCATGAAAAACACTTTCGGCCTATCCATTATGCTAGCAAGACGGATGACCGAGGCTGAATCTAATTACACCACGACGGAAAAGGAAATGTTAGCCGTGGTGTATGCATTCGAAAAATTCCGGTCTTATCTTATCATGAACAAAAGCATAGTGCATACGGACCATTCCGCTCTCAAGTATCTCTTTGCCAAAAAGGATGCTAAAGCGAGATTGCTCCGATGGGTTCTCCTCCTCCAAGAATTTGTTAAATTCTTGACACCAAAAAGGAGCCAGAACCTCGCCACCGATCATACTGTCCCGATGATAAAAACCTGTATGAAACGTTCTCAAGACTTAAAGAGATTTAATTAAATATTTCCGCTCGAGACGATAAGTATGGGACTTTTCGTGGTGATTCTATTACCCACACAACCGTGGGTTTGCCGACTGCAAATTACCATGCCGGGTAACTTCGTGTGAAGGGCATGTCAACCCAACAGAAAAATAAGTTCTTCAAAGGACGTGAAACATATTATTTGGGATGAAACCCTTCAGTATAAAATTTGGTGCGGATCAATTGAACAGGGCATGTGTGCACTCAAGGAAGCTCTCGACATTCTCGAGCTTGCCACAATAGACCCCCCGCGGGCGACATCATGGTGCAAACCTAACCGCCAAAAAATCTTTGATTCCGGCTTCTTTTGGCCCACCATTTACAAGATGCACAAAGTTTGTCAAAAACGTGACTCGTGTCACGACAAGTAAAAATTCGCATCGGGATGAATGCCTCAAACGCCATCCAATATGTTAAATCTTTGACTCTGGGCATTGAACTTATGTAGCCCTTTCCCGTCTTCACGAGGAACCAATATATACTCGGTGGACCGTATGACTACATGTCAAAAAGGGTTAAGCGAAACGCTCCCCACCAATGATGCCAGAAGTCATTTGCAAATTCCTAAAATCTCTCTTCGCCAGATGTTGGGAGTCCCTCGAGCTATCATAAGTGATCGCGGAAACTCATTTCTGCAATGTACCAATTTGCAAGGTCATACGCAAAAATATGCTTCCCTCTCCCGTCTCTCCACCGCAGTATCATCACAAACAAGTGGGCAAGTCGAGGTGCAAATCGTGTTTGAAACTATCCTTGAAAGACCATATGTGACAACCGTGCTTCTAGTCGGACAAAACTAATGATGCATCTATCGGGCCTTCCGCACAGCTTACATAAACGCCCATCGGTGTATCCTACAAGCTTGTGGTATGGAAAAGGCATGCCAATCTTCCGATCGAGCTTAGAGCACAAAGACCTATTGGGCCTATGAAACAAGCAAACTTTGGATCTTTCTACTGCGGTTGAATCACCCGAAATTCAACTCAATTAACTAACGAACTTTCTGATCATGCTATGAGAACTCATTGATCTATAAGGAAAAACTAAGAGAATCCATGACCTCAAGATCAATAAAATCAGCGTTTCAACGTCGTGATCGAGTCCCCTCTTTACTCAAGATTGAAGATTTTCTCGGAGCCAACTAAAATCCCGTTGGAGTGGACCATTCACCATCACTCAAAGTCTTTTCCATTAACGGCAACTGTTGAGACTATCTCAAAAAGCCAACGGCCGAATTCAAAGTGATTGGTCATCGTGTTAAGCATACCTATTGGAGGGACTACCACAATTGGTAGTCCCTATCTCCAAACCTTCCCCATGGACCATGATTGCGGGGAATTAGGCAAAGCAAGTGACCTTAAACAAGCGCATTCTGGTGGCAACCCATGCTTATCCGTAGTTGTCATGTATAATAATTGTTGTTTTGTTGTGTGAGATAGCTTGTCTTTTCTATCACCGTGTTTCTTTTGATGTTGTTTTATCGTCCAGGATTGCCCGGATTGTGAAGCCTCGTTTCTCAATTTTGTCTATTCGATCACATCGAGCTTCAATCTCAGCTTTCATTTTGGGAACCCGAAATCCCTAATCTAATCGACTAACGTTTCTTATCATTTGGCATAAACTTCATAAACGGCCTTAGGATAGACCCCGAATACCCTTTCAAAACATCGAGGACGATGTTTAGTGCTAGTTTGGGGGGTATCATCGATTTGATGCTGCCTGCAGCAATTGTTACCCACGTAATCCCGTATCTTTCACCAAAAATTTTTGCAAAAACACCAAAAAATGAAAAAATTTAAAAAAATTTCAAAAATTAAAATAAGTTTTTTGTCACAGATTTGACTTTTCTTTGGTAGAAAGATAATAATTTGACTCGATCGGGCAATTGAGCCCTAGCTATGTCCTCAGGCCCGAGCTTTACGAAATTCTATGCTTTGAATTTTAAAAAGGTGATGAACAAATATGATAAGTTAAATATAAAGTTTTATGTGTTAAGCAAGATCTCTCAAAAATCATATGATGAATAACTTTTTGAGTTCCTTTTCTCCCCATAAGCTTCTAATCCACCTAATCATACGTGCTTGTTCAACTAAGTCAATCGATGTTTGTCAGAAAAAGCTCAAATTTTGTAACTTGATTCTTTAAAAGCACGGTTTTTGAAAGATAAAATGCCAAAAAAGCATGAATGAAGTAATGAATAGCAAAAATGCACTAATAGTTGTAATTATGCCAATGAAGCATACATTTGATCATATGGAGCTAGTAAAAGATGTGTCGTATATCCCACTCCGTCAACCCACAGGTGGGGGTTCAAACTAAGACGTCTTTTGCTTCTAGGGATTTGTGTGTTGTGATATCTCACTTGGAAGAACGGACGAGGTGAGGTTTCAAACTAGAGACACCGATCCTTACATATTTAGGAATAAAGGTTGTTTTGATGTGATTTCCCCACTACGCTAGCAACGGGTGGGTTTCAAACTAAGAACACCTCAGTGGTTGTGATATCCTACTAGGGAGCGAGCACCGGGGGGGGGTAGGGTAGAGAATGTTCGAAACTAAGCAAACAATCCTATCTTTAAGAACTTTATGAAAAAGATAAATAAGTTGCATTGGAAAAAGTTCTATGTTTTAAAATCAAGTTACAAGTACCTAATAGTTGTTTGCTTTGAGTTCGTGATCATCTTGAATTTATGACTATGGAAAATAAGTTGATCTATGGAATAGTTAAAAACGAGCACACACACCTTCAAATCATATATCCAGTTTGGGAGTAAAAATTCCAGCCTGAAGGTCATAAGTTTGAGGGCTATTTAACAAGCTAAACTATATCTCGTGACATAAAATAATGAAACTTATTATTAATAGGCTAAGCTAGAGACAAATATCCCCCACACGGTGCCTTGCATCCCAACAACCTGATTTCCTGGTCCTACCACTGGTATTTTTCTGATAGCACAACACAACGCCCGTAACTCAAACTACAGAACCCCAAGAATCTCCCACCCTGCCGACCCCTTAATTGTCCATTAATCCCCCCATCCCCCACCCCCCCCCCCCCACCCCCCCCCAACTCTCTAAATATACCCTACCCCCCTCAATTAATCTCCCCCGAAAGATCGCCTATACCTCGTCACATTCAACAAGAACCATACCCAGAATCACCCCGGCAAGGCACCAAAACCCACTAACACGACGCTGGTGTCAAATCTCAAAAAAGTATCACTGAGAGCTACATACCTCGCCTAATAATTAATGTATATGCTTGGACACAAACGCAACATCTAAGTTTTGGGGGGATTTTGGAATGAGTCTTAAATTATCACAAACCTTTTACCAAACCCCCACAGCTATGCAAACTAACCCCAATACCCGTCCACCCCCAGCCCCATCAATGCAAGAATTAGATGTGCAAAATGTAGTTTGTGCAGGACCGGCTCTCTCTCCCCCCCTGCCTCCCCCCCCCCTACCCCCGTCGCCCCACCCCTTGCTTCCCCGTTCCATTCCGGCCTAGTATAATCACCCCACTTCCTGGCCCCCACCCCTACCCCGACCCCACCTGCGCAGTCCCCTCCCGCTGCCCCCACACCCAATCGGTTGTACCCTCCCCACCATCCCCCCCCCTCACCGAACACAACAATCCTTTCCCGCAACCGCCGTTGTCATGCAACATGCCCAAAATTGTGGCCCCAACCAAAATAACCTCCCGCCATGGTCCCCCGTCTCAATCTCCCGTGCCTCCCTCAGTATGCGGGTGTGTTGGTATTCAAAGAACCCAAGACCCCCCACCCCCCCAACCCCAATAACTACACTACCACCACACATACACACCCACACTAGGACATCTCCCCTAAAAAACGAAAACCCCCCCCCAAACCCCAAACTCCGTAACCCACATAATCCCCCGCCAAGCCCTTCCTATCGGTAACCTCATAAATTCCCAAACCCAAGTCCATCACCCCCAATCCCACGCCCATGAGTGTCGCACGACCCACCACAGAAGCCCGCGCCCCAATCTCACACGTCACGGTCGGGCTCTACATGGCGCACAATGGACCAAAGATGTTGGCAATCCAAGGACATTATCGTGATCCAAGGGATGAGAGCGCCACCCACAGGCCGAATACCCATGTTCCCCATCACAATATCTAATGCACCACCCACACCAGTATCCCCACGTACCATACACCACTCGCACTCCACTCCCCCGACCAGTCACTACCAACTCCCCGTACCCATGCCCTGACACTCCGTCTGCCATACTCTCAATGAAAATTACTTTCGCTTCCTCCAATAAGACCAAATACACCCATCATCTGTCCCACAGATCTTACCCATACACCCCTACCCCCGTCTTTCATGCTTACCGAAAATACGAAAAACCTCTATACCAAAAAACTAAAAAAAAAGACCCCGACACCGCCCCCCCCAAAAACCAATGCTACATCATCCTGCAAATACCGCCCTACCCCCTAAACACATCCCAAAACCATAAAATAAAATCCCAACTAATATGACTCCCTAAACCCACCCCATATAACCTAAATATAAAACCTACGAACCACCGATCTCTCACTCACCGCTTACACACACTCACAAACACAAAATCTTCACTACCACTACAGATAACCCAGAACCGAAAACTCGTGCCAACTTGCCCCCTCCAGCTCTAAACCACCCCAGCCAAACCCGAAAGATAAAGATCCAAATGCGCAATATTCCCTCCAAAAATTCCTACGAATTTATAATATAACTAGACCATTCCCCCCCGTCCCCCCATTCACACCACGCCCAAAGGGTTTCAACAACACCGCAGCTGTCTTACACGCATGCCAGTCAATAATTGAACCATGCAAGTAAACTGCTCTTCTGAACCATTGTACAGACACTTAACGTTTAACCAACAATTCCCAAAAGCAAACCTTAACCATACGTCCCAATCAACAACAAGAAAACAAGAAACATACAATCAATTTCAACCTACTCCTATCCAACTAAAACTATAAACTGAACCATACTCACAACCTGCATAATAAATCCTCAACCAAAACCTATAAACACATATACCTAAGTTGGACCCTTGATAAGAATACCTACAAGTAGCCCCATAGAAAAAAATCTTCCCCTAAACCTAACATCCACAGCCATCTCTAAACTCCCCCTATTTTCACCAACTCAAAAACCACCTGCACCAACAGGCTTCAAACGTGAGTAATCCCCCCCAATACATAAGCGGACTTACAATCTATAAACAAAGCCTACACTCACAATACATTAGTAAAAGACAATCCTGCAAACAGAAACCTCTCACCTCACCCAAAGCAGTGCCAGTACAATTATATAGCACAACCGAGCAACATTATCAATGACAAATCGGAAAAATAGAGAAGTTAATAGTGTCAGTTGTGCGATATATGTGCTTTAATCAATAAGTCTTTATTGACCCTACGTGCGGTATCCACTTATGGGCAACAAAAGGACACCAACGTATCTCTTATAAATGCCCAAAAGCACAACATTGCAGTTTTTTTCATACATAAGGCAAAAACTCGCATCTAACCAAAATGAGTCAAATCTATATAGCCCCCTAACCTAAACCATCTACAATAAATCAGCTCACAAAGTCTAATGCGAACAGTTGTATTTATGGATTGAACCCGTGCAATATAGGAACAACCTCAACACGCTACATCTCCTACAATACCCCACCCCTAACCATTTACCTAAATATGTGAAACAATTAGCTCTATTTAACAGCAACTTACACAACGACAGTCCCCACCCATAACATTCGCAAATCACAGCTAATTTAGGCTTCGGGGAAATTAAGAGCTTATTATAATCAGGGTACCTTTAATAAAGTTTGCATATAAAAACATGACCCGGACAACTTACTTGTTTTGAGAATATATGTGATTGGCTATCAAAAACGATTTTAAAATCACAGTATATTGTAGCCTCGTATCAGCCAACTTTACTGCATCAGCAGCTAATTTGCTTTTTAGGGCTTATTGAAGTTAGCTTAAAATATAAAGGTGCCTTTATTAAAGTTGCAAAACAACATGTACCCCGGACAACTTTCGTGTTTTGAGTTTTGTGCTAAAAAACCGCATTTTTAAAAATCGAGCAGTATTTTGTAGCCTCGTTTCTGCTGGTATAGCCCTCGTTACTTGCTGTAATATTGCCGTTTCTGCTGGTAGTTACGATGCAAACCGTTTCTTTCTGCTAGGTAGTTGTCACCGATTTATGCTGTCGTGCATTTTATTTTTTTGTCATGCCCGTTTAGGTTTTGTTCCAATAATTTAATTTAAGGGATTACCCTTATACCTAATTTTGCTTCCCTTAGTTGTTAGGGACTTATAATCAATCAGAAAATCATTCACACTCAATCTAATCAAACCAAAATCAACTATTCAATTGCAGCCTCGTGGGAACATACGACCCGGGAATCATACTTCCGAAATCTTTTATACATGATTTCACTATATATTTTTATTTCTATTGTAGTCTTGACCTTTTTACTTGTCAAGGGTGAAGAGTTTGGATTTCCTAGTAATTTTTATATATACTATATTGCGATAAACCACTAATCCAAAATACGATCATGCGAGTCTTTTCTCCACATTTCCATCCCCGTTGAGGTAAAAAAACTCTCATAGGCAGAGAGATCAGATATAATTCCTGGTCCTGGATGACTCATTACCAACCGGGTATTGAGAGTGATAAAATACGACTTACGTGAAGAGACGATAATTCTACGTCCCTTCCCTAGTTGAATCATTTTTCATGTTGATTAATCTCTATTTGTGAGATGTCAACATTGATGGAGAGTGGAAGACATCCCCGTTGATGTGCCTAATATTTTGCCCACCCATCCCACCCTTCATATGGATTTCGACTTCATTCCTTCTCATAATGATCTCGGATCCGATCATGATGTTTCTTCTCCTTCCGGAGATAGAAACAAGATTTACGATCTGGGGATATGCATTGAAGTCGAATCCACGAGATTTCTTGCTACTCTTTCCCCCATGATTGATACTTTACATTCCATTTCATATGAAAAAAAGACGAAAGTTTTGAATCATGGTGGTTCATCTTCAAAGAGAAAACTCCTCATCTACATCACAATCGGGGCTTTTAAAGCTTCTAAGCTTTTTTCATTCATAAAACCCGAAGTTGATTCATGGAGAGAAACAAATCCTAATTTGGGTTTAGTCATATCCAAATTATCCCCCTTGATAAATGCTTAAGTATTGGGATTTGAGGTAATGCAAGTGGACTCTAATAAGCTCTTCATATGTGGCAACCCATGCTTATCCTTATATAATATAGTAGTAAAGAATAATGTGTTGTGAGGAGGCTCGCCTCTTCTTTCTCGTGCTTGTGTTTGTGATGTTTGTCCCAATGATTGTCCGCCTGATTATGAAGCCTCTCGTAGCTCGAGGGTTATTATTGTCCTTCGTTTACTCGAGCTTCACATCCTCATCTTCATTTGGGAATTCAATATCCTAAATCTTATTGACTAACGTTTATCTTTGAGCATACTTAAAAAACGGCTTAGGATTTACTTAGAGACCCTTCTTAAAACATTGAGGACAATGTTCAAATTCTAGTATGGGGGATCTATCGATATGATTGTGCTGCAGCCGTTGTTTCACTAATCTTTTTTACATAACGACCAAAATACCAAATAATGAAAATTTTGAAAATAGCAAAAATAAAATAAGTGTTATTTATCACAAGTGTTGACTTCCTGCTGGGAGAATAAGAATAAAATTTTGACTCGATCGAGCGACATATCTTCTATGCCTATCCCTTAACATTTAGACTAAGCAGTTGCTGATTTTTTAATTAAAAAGATTTTAAAGTACATTGCGAAAGAACGAGAAATGAAAGAGTTACTAAGAGTTTAATCTAAACAAGGATTAGTTAGAAATCTTAAGAGCTCATAAGTGTAGTTTGTGGCTTTTCTCTCCCATAAGTGTAGTTTGTGGCTTTGCTCTCTTCGAAAATTAAACTTATATCAACGATTTTTGAAGTATGGTCGATAGCAATAATTTTAGTCTTAGTTAAAATTTATACTTAAATTTCTAAAAAGAAATATTCTCTAAATATGTTAAATATAAAAGTAGTTAAAAAATATGAAAATGAAAAATGACAAATGAGGTAATAATAATAATAATAAATGTGGGCTAATAAAAGTTTACTGCATCTTGCCGGCTCACAACCGATGTTGCAGTCTTCTAAATAAGGCACATAGTGATTATCCGAGACTGATAAAAGTTTGCTGCATCTTGCCGGCTCACAACCAATGTTGCAGCTTTCTAAAAGGTCGAGGATTTCCTTAGTTTAAAGGATGAATAATTATATTAAGTGTAATATATGTAATTTAATAAATATAGGGAAAATCTCTTTTTCTTAAATTTAAATATGCTTTTGAACTAAGACTATTTTCTTTTTTAAGTTGTGATTTATGTATAACGGAAATCCAAGGGAACGAAGCTTTGTATAGGTTTTAACATAACACAATGTCAAGATAATAAGGCCGGTAGGAGTGGTGACAAGAGCTCACCATTCAAATTATCATTACCTCACCGGCATCTCAGATTTCTCTCTCTTCTCGCTTCCTCTCACTCCTTCTCACCTTTAAAGTGTTTTGGTCCCCATCCATCACCTTTCATATCCATTTTTTTTATTTAAATACTTTTATTCATAAACTAAAAACATAAATATCAACGTAAACATACGAAATTAAAGACTGTTATTCATAAATTATAAACATTACATGGACTTCAAATATTAAAAAAATTACATTTAAAACTAAAATTAAACATTACGAGACAAGTGTTTGACCAAATCGGCACGAAGGTTTTGATGCGCTTGTAACGATCGGATGTGCCTCATAACTTGTCGCACTTGTTTGGCGGATCGTTGGAGGTCGTCCGGTTGATGTGCTTCCTCCGGGTACCAATTGGGAGATATCGCGTATCCTTTGTATTTTCAAATCATATTATTTAATATGATGCATTTCTACGTCATATTCATTATTCTTTCTTTTTTCATCGCTCGTGCGAGATTAGCTAGTATAGCCCATTTCTTCTTCAGAACAGAAAACGCTCATTCCACATCTTACCTTGCTGATTCTTGCATTTTCTTACACATTATTCGCTTGTAATCATTATCAGATGGTTCTGGAATCGTCTTAACGAGTGTGGCCAATTCTGGATATATCTCGTCAAGAAGATAGTACCCCATAGGTAAGTTACGCTATTAACTACAAAAGGAATCTCTGGTGTTCATTCGGTTTTGAGATCGTTAAACAAACAGGATTGATGTAAAACATTGATGTCGTTGTTCGACCCAGAAACAACAAAGAAAGCATGTCATATCTATAAGTCTTGTGATGCAACATATTCCAACAAAATGAATGGATTCGGTCCATGATCACGTCTAACATATTGCTCTTTGTGTGCGTACTAACAACCAAACCACTCCTAATTCGTACAATCAAGGCTTCCTAACTGCTTGGAAACCTGTGCTTTCTTCGTGATGCTGATAAAGCTTTACAACATCAGTCATCGTGGGTTTCCTCAAATAATTTGGTCTAAATATTTTCATCACAGAAGTACAAAAATGATCAAGAGATAGAAGAGAAGTTCTGGTACTCATTTACAGATATTCTTCTAGAAAATCAAGAACAATGTCGTATGCCAATAGACGAATTTCAAAGGTGCATTTTAGCAACGGGGAAATGTCTTCTTTTCTGGTACAGTCAATATTATCATGAAAGAACAAAGAATGACTAGTTACAAATATTTTCATCACAGAAGTACAAAAATGATCAAGAGATAGAAGAGAAGTTCTGGTACTCATTTGCAGATATTCTTCTAGAAAATCAAGAACAATGTCGTATGCTAATAGACAAATTTCAAAGGTGCATTTCAGCAACGGGGAAATGTCTTCTTTTCCGGTACAGTCAATATTATCATGAAAGAACGAAGAATGACTAGTTACCTCCTCAACTATCTGGTTGAAAAGGGGGCGAGCCATTCGGAATGTCTTCTTGAATTTATATTCATCGTACATCGGGTTCTCACTAAAAAGGCATAAACTAAACGGTCATGAGCACCATAACGATCTCGATGTATGATGTTTCTCGTTGGTCGAGTTTCTCGCCGTCTATTCCTAATAAACGGCACCGCTCTAGTAAGAAAACTCATGTCTCGGCTAACAACTTCTTCTTCTACTTTTGTGTCGATGAACAAAAACGTATCATAATCAATTTTGATAACGAGGAATGAAATATATGTTGTTTGAGTAAGAATATGAGAAGATGTGTATAAAAATGGTAAAGTTTATAGGTATTTATAATTGAAAAATGAGGTAGTGTAATTTGTTTTTTATAAAACCCAACGGATAGTTTTATGAAAGGGGCCACTTTTTTCTTCCTCACGTATGGTGACCGGCTCACCAAAGCATTCTCTTTTTTGCCTCACTCACGGGTGAGTTAGTCGGGTGGTTTTGGTGGCTCCCGCATGAGTTGACTGCTCACCGAGTGAGCTCACGCCCACTCTACACATCCTAATATGTCTTTGTTAGAGATAAACTATAATTATGAATTTGGATCCATTTAGAAGTTTAGGCCTGAGGTTGTAAAATTTGGTAAATAAATTCAGATTTAATCTTCTGACCTTGTTTATAGAAATCTCTAAATGTAAATGTTGATTGTACCATTAAAGATAATAAAAAAATTCTAGTTTAAGAGTGGACTAACCACAATTACCCAAGTCGTGAGAATCACTATAAATTCGTGTGTGTTTTGTTTTCACATTTTTGTTCTTGCTATTTTGCTCTAGAAGCCTTCGTGATCCTTTGTCTGCTTTGTTGTAGTGTTAGGTATTGTTTATTGCTCAAAAAGTGGTATTAGAGCTCAAGCTTTCTATTTAACAATAACATAAGATGGTAAGTAAAGATTGAATGTTTTGATGACCGAGATTTTAGTTTTTGGAAGATAAGGATTGAAGATTACTTATATCAGAAGAAGCTGCATGAACCCTTATCTGAAACAAAGTCTAGAGGAATGAAGCAGGAAGACTGGCTTTGTAGGATCGTTAGGCTCTGGTTGTTATGAGGCTTTCGCTGGCAAAGAACGTAGCCTTCGACGTTGTGAATGAGAAAATCATGTTTGGTTTACTCAAGGCTATTTCAAATATGTATGGGAAGTCGAGTGCTTCAAACAATGTTTTCTTGATAAGGCAGTTTGTGAGCACAAAGATAACAGAAGGTGCGATTGTTATAGATCATGTGAATGAGCTTAAAATTCAATAATATCAAAATACTTAAAATATAATGAGAAAATAATTTTTTAATTACGAATAAAATGAGCCTAATATTACAATAATTTTGACTAGCATACGTTTTTATATATAATATTGAAGTTTAATATATTTCACAATATTAAAATATAAATAAAAACACACCTTTAAACTATCTAGCAATTTACAAAAACTACCCTAGGCTTTATTAATAAATATTAACATTTATCATAATGATTATACTCACAGATGCTATATTATTTAGGAGATAATATTTGTTTATTAGTTAGGAACAATAACAATATTCATAAAAAATTGGGGTTAGCAGAGGGGATTACACACACAGTCACATACACTATCTTTGTTTGAGAACAAAACATGTAGCCACACTCATCAATATCAATTCCACCACATTATTTTAACGCACTCCCATTATCTTTTTTCCTGAAACTTCTTTTCTCTCGCCTGATACTTACAAAAAACCTATCACAAATAAAAGATGGGGCACAATTGCATGCGTTGATTCAAACATAAATCGTTCAGTAAGCTTACCAGGCTTTAATTTTTTTGCATGTGTATTTTTTTCAGGATAGTTGATTTTATTTGAAAATTAGGGGTTTTGTGATATGGACATGAAATTTTGGGTTTTAGTCTCGACTGTTTGTTTGGACGTGAATTTTGGTTTAGGGTAATTAATTAAGTTTTTTTGTTGACTTTATTGAATCTTTAAAAATCTAATTACAAGATGTAGTATTTTACATCTTAGATTTTCATGTTTGCGATTACTAAAAATGTATCATCTTCGTTTAATGAAACCATTACGCCAAAGTGTTAGTGAAATGCTCATAAAGCAAGTATTGGTTCAGCGCAGATGGATTGGTAGGGAAGCCATACGTAAAACCAAAATTATTCGATTTCTTAGCGACTTTAGTTTGGAAAAAGGTGGATTGGGTTATATGTATAAATATAGACCAAGATGAGTTAGCCTTACCATTGTTTTAGGAGCGGTTTTGCTACAAAGTGGTGAGATGAGCTCATGTCATCGTTACTTATGCTTCTCATTGAGAAACGAGGTAATACGGTCAAGCTTTTTGTTTGGACTTGTAATGTCTTTATATTGATATTAGGGTATATGTATATACGCACATGACACAACATATGTTGTATGGAAATGCTCTACAGATTCAAGTGATGTCACTCTATAGTTTTTTATCAAGCGTTAGTTCAGTTTCTATCACTAATGAATGATCTTTGATTTTACCTCAAACACTTTATGTCGATGGCATTTTATCAACATAGCTTTAAAAGTGCATAAAGTGGGACTTAATAGCTATTTAAAATCAAGTTACCTCAGGTTCAAAGTGGGTTCTTAACATTGTCTCTAGAGTTATGCTAATGCAAACTTTTGTCACTATACAAGCTTATCACAGTCACTGCAGATACCAAAGTCCTTAAAGCAATGTAGATAATGATAGGTATCATATACCAAACACACTTACTGTTAGGATTTTGTTCGGCTGTTGCTTTATATACCCCCTAACAATTTCAAAATACAAGTATAAGCTGTAATGGTGATAACATTGGCAAATTAGATGAGTTGTAATAATGACATTTGATCTTTTAGTTTTCTTAGACTCAACAAAAGAACGTTTAGGTTATCATGAGAAATGACGTTGTGGATTTCTTTTGGGGTGTAATTTAATTGTAGCCCGAGTGATGTAAATTCCAAGCCTCACTATTGCTGTTTAATCTTGATAGATAATCGTATAAGACACATTCTAGTGATTAGTCAAAGAGGCATGCTGGGGATGGCTTCCATTGGAGATGTGGTTCATGCAATTATAAGTGAGCACATGGAAGAACTCGAGAAACCATGAAAGATGATGATGATAAGTTTCTATTTCGTAACACGATAATACTACATATTTGTGAACATGTTTATAGACTCTGATGATGACTCTAAAGAAGGTTAGTTTACTTTTTTTACTTTGTATGCTCATACTTATTTTTTTCATTGTTTTTTTACTTATGCCTTTCCTATCCTTCTTTTGTTTAGATTCTGACAAGGAAGAAGAGGCTATCCGACTCCCGATTCCAAATGGTATAATAGAGTCTTATATGTCATGTTTTGAATATTAATGATTGTGCAAAATTGCTTGGTTATATTGTTCTGAATTAGGTTTGCAGGCTAGCCAAAGGCTAAGAAAGGAGTAAAAGAGACTAAGAAAGGGGAGAAACCGATAGCAGCCAACAAAGGATGCTAAGCATGTAATGATTGTGGGACTAGGGAAGAATGATGAAGATTATTCTAATGATTTTGACTAATGACAGGGATGATTTTTCTATTTTATAAGTTGGTGATATATACACTAATGAGGTGTTATTTTTTACACTTTTTCGGGTTCATTTAACCCCCTAAATCATGCAAATATACCCATAATACATGCTTAATCATTTCTTTTTGTGTTTTTAGCACTTAGATGGCATTTGAAAGAAATAATCGTGACTTGGACTCAATTTGGGAAGAAACGAGACAAGATTGCAACTTTACTCGAAGATACTTAAGATTTGGTTTACAACGTCTAGAGACGGCGTCAACATTTTCTGTGACGCCGTCAGAGCACTCAAGAGACAACGTCAAGATCCTTTCTGACACCGTCAAAGTAACCGACTCAAAATAAGCCCAAAGAAGATTCGCTGGCTGACGACGTCATAATTAACAAGTGACGCCGTCATGACTTTTTTCCTCTATATACAAACCCTAGTTTTTGTGTGTTAGAGTGGAATTCATGAGGAATACTTAGGGAATGATTTTATTCATAGCTTCGGTCGGTTTTAGGGTTTTATAACCCTATTGTATCCACCATTACTCCATGTTTTATTGAAGTGAAGTTCTTTTATCCCTTTAATCTTTTGACATGTCTATGTATTGTTTGATTAAATGTTCTTTGCTTTCAATTAACATGTTAGGCTAAATTTATTAGTGTTTGCTTATGATTGCATGAAAATTAGTTTGTAATTCCTTTTACTATTGCTTCTTGTTGGTGGTGTTCACGTTAGGCTCTAGAAAACTAGCTTCTTTATTGATTGCAAATACGTCTAGGGAAATGTGATTGTGTAGAAAGGATACCTTCACAATAGTCTTCATACTACCTTGTCCTAATAAGGTTGATCACCTTTTAAGTGTTTGAATGCGTGTAATATACTCTTAGAAACCTTGTAATATGTGGAAACTAGAAGGGGGGTTGAATAGTTTTTAAATTAAAACTTAGATTGTCGACTTATGTAAACTCAAGAGATGTACACAAGTGTATATGATAGCGATTCAATAAGTAAGTAACTAATATACAAAATATAAACAAGTAAATATAAGAAAGATCAAACCAATGACACAATGATTTATAGTGGTTCGGCTACGAAGCTCCTCTTCGCCCTACTCCACTCCCAAGTACCCAACTTGAGAGTTATCTTCACTATGTCAACA
>BQNB010070033.1:0-29610 GCA_026074375.1 Tanacetum coccineum
AATGGATGTTTTACTATGTATGGTCCTAGCCAACGAGATCTTAATTTTAACTATTTGAATTTATATTTTGAATGAAAGAGCAACACTTTGTTTTCGTGTTTGAATTCTTTTCTCATCTTGAGTTTCCTATCATGTCAGACTTTGGTTCTTTCCTTATATAGACAAGAGTTTTTATAGGCTTGATGTCGGAGTTTGTCTAACTCGTGCAATTGAAACATTCTTTTCTCACCAGCAGCGATGAGATATGGGTTACAGTTTTTTAGGGCCTAATATGCACGATGTTCAATTTCAAATGACAGGTAGCAGTTTTTATAGTATACGAGCTTATATGGTGTTGTACCGGTTGGTGTTTTGTAAGCTGTATGAAAATCTCACAGAGAGTCATCAAGTTTTCTTGACCATATGGCAAGATTGTCTTTAACAGTTTTTTCAAGAATTCTTTTGAGAGCTTTGTTCGTGTTTTTAACTTGACCACTTGTTTGAGGGTGGTACGATGTAGAGAATCGGTGGTTAACTCCATATTTTTTCATGGTTTTTTCCATTATCTTGTTGCAGAAATGAGTTCCTCTATCGCTTATGAGAGCTTTGGGCATTCCAAAACGGCAGAATAGTTTCTTCAGAAAAGTAATTACAACTCTGGCATCGTTTTTTGGTAGAGCTTGTGCTTCGGCCCATTTAGATACATAGTCGACAACGACTAAAATGCATTCAAACTTGTATGATTTCATAAAGGGTCTCATAAAATCGATACCCCTTATGTCAAAAATTTTGCTACTTGAATGTTGTTTAAGGGCATCTCATCACGTTTTGAAATATTTCCTTTCTTTTAAGATGCTTCGCAAAGGCAAACTTGAGTATGAGCTTCTTTGATGATGGTCGGCCAGTAAAAACCTGAGTCTAAGACTTTCTTAATAGTTGTGTTTGGTCCATAATGTCCACCGGTTGGTCCGTGGTGACATTGATCTAAAATTGTTCGGGTTTCTGGTCCAGAGACACAACGTCTGATCATACCGTCAGAACATACTTTGAAGAGGTTGGGTTCCTCCCAGAAGTAGTGTTTGAGGTCGGAGAAAATTTTGTTCTTTTGTTGGTACGTCATTCCTTTAGGTATGATATCACTTACCAAATAATTCGCAAAGTCTGCAAACCATGGTTCGTCTCTAGTGTTTATTTCCATGAGAGTTTCTCCAGAAAAGTTATCATCAATTTCACTGTCATAACTTGTTTCATCATTTTCAATTCGAGATAAGTGGTCGGCGGCAACATTTTTTGTACCTTTTATGTCTTTAATTTCGATGTCAAATTCTTGTAAGAGCATTATCCAACGGATAAGGCATGGTTTAGCATTTTGTTTCTTGAATATGTGCCTGAGAGCTGAGTGATCAGTGTGCACGAGTGTCTTTGATAATACCAGATAGGATCAGAATTTGTCAAAGGCAAAGACTATAGCCATAAGTTCTTTTTCAATGATTGTATAGTTCTGTTAAGCTGCATTGAGAGTTTTGCTTGCAAAGTAGATTGGGTGAAAGTTTTTACCATCTTTTTGACCTAAGATTGCTCCTACTGTGAAATCACTTGCATCATACATGAGTTCAAATGGAAGATTCCAGTTTGGGCTTACGATCACAGGAGCACATGTGAGTTTTTCTTTCAATAACTTTAATGCTTTGTGACATTTTTCATTGAATTCGAATGGCGTATCTTTTCCAAGCAACTTGGTAAGAGGACGGGCGATTTTTGAGAAATCTTTAATGAATCTTTGGTAAAAACCGGCATGTCCTAGAAAGCTTCTAATACCTTTGATATTAGTGGGGGGTGGAAGTTTGGAGATTACTTCGACGGATTCTTCGATCATGTCATGAAATATAGCCAGCATGCACCTTTGGAAAGTAGCTGGAGCATTACATAAACCGAAAGGCATTCTTCTATAAGCGTATGTACCAAAAGTACAGGTGAACGTTGTTTTTTCTTGGTCCATAGGATCGATTGATATTTGAAAATATCCTGAAAAACCATCGAGGAAACAAAAGTATTTATTTCATGTGAGTCTTTCTAACATTTTGTCCATGAATGGCAAAGGAAAATGGTCTTTCACAGTTGCTTCATTAAGTTTGCGATAATCTATACATACTCGCCAACCTGTAACAATTCTTGTTGGGACAAGTTCATCTTTTTCATTAGTTACAACTATGATACCACCTTTCTTTGGTACACAGTGAATGGGGCTTACCCAAGGGATATCAGCGATTGGATAAATGATACCTGTATCGAGCAGTTTAACTATTTTTTTCACAACTTTTTGCATGTTTGGGTTTAATCTTCTTTGTTTTTGAACAACTGGTTTTTTGTCTTCCAAGAGTTGAATTTTATGTTTACAGAAAGATGGACAGATTTCAGGAATGACTGTGGTTTTCTAAGCAAAGGCTTGCTTGTGTTTTTTTAAGAACGGATATGAGTTTATTTTTGTATTCTTCAAAAAGCTAAGATGATATGATAACAGGAAGAAAAGAGGGTTCTTTCAAGAATACATATTCTAGGTTATCAGGACGAGGTTTGAGTTTAAGATCCGTAGGAAGTTCTTCAAGAGATGTTTTAATCTTGTAATCGGTGTTAAAGGTGATTTTTTCGAATAGTGGTTCTTCAGTGTCGGATTCAGATTCAGAATTTTCATAGGCAGTCATTGTCATGAATTCATTGAATTCAGTAAAGAGTTTTTCTTCGAGGATGGTTCCTTCGATGGAATGGAGGATTTCACTACCTTCGTCGAGAAGAGTTGTTAGCCTTAATTTTATATAAGTCGAACAAGAATATTATCGGTCTTATTAGTCGTAATTAGTCTTATTAAGTAATAGGCTAGTCGGGATTAACTGGCTTTGATTGTAATCTGATATTGTCTATGTTTCGGGCTCGAAGCCTGAGATAAGCCAAGCCCGACCCAAGTTAGAAAGCTCATACGCCATTAGATTGGTCAAGGGTATAAACAGATCCTCTCCACATATGGAGAGGGTGTTGGTTATCATTTCTTACATTTGTATGTGTGTGTAATCATCCACCACTCATCTCTTTCTCTATAATCTAATCTTCCATCTATGTTTCTCTCTCTACTTTTTTTAGCTTATTGCTTATTGGGTATTGCTTATTGTTGTGAAGTGGTTAAGTTATGGGATAATACTTGGTATCAAGAGCCACGGGGTGGATTTAGTGATTATTTTTATGGTTACTTAAGCTTATTCGGTTTGCTCATTTGGCTTAAAGCATTTGGCTTATTTTTTACTTCTTTTTCAATTTTTTATTTCTTTCGTTGCTCACATCTTCAAACAGTAACATTATTGGGCTATTGAAATCAATGGGCTACTTTGTTTTTACAACATAAAAACTGTTATAAATCATTTTCAAAACAGTTACTAGTTTTTTTTTTAATCTCACTTGCGTAGCTTATTCTTTTTCTTTTGTTTTGTGTTCTTGCTTATTCCAAACATAAAGCTCTAGTCTTTTTATGTCAAAACCCTCGTAGCTTATAGTGAAAACTACTCGTGGCTTATCTGCTAGTTCTTATAACTTATTCAAGCTTATTAAAAGCATATAATCTCACGACTTAGTTGCCTTATTTTTAAGTCTTTACTTATTTTCAACTCAAAAAGATTCTTTCTTTCTCCTTCAAAACTGAGTAAGCTTATTATTTGATATTTTTCGTGACTATCTTAAAAGTTATCATATCTTCTGGCCTATACTACTTATTTTGAGTGCTTATTTTTTCTGGGTCACACTTTTCGTAGCTTATTTTCATTCGTGGCTTATTTCTGGTGAAAAAGCTTATTTACAAGCTTTTTGGTTGTGATCCACGGCTTAAAGATAAGAACGAGGTTGCTTTGTTGGTTTCTATAAAAGACAAGAACAAGGACGAAGTACGTTTTGTTTGTATTTCAGGTGAAGTATACATTTCAGTTTAAGCGAAGTATACGTTAGTGAGAGGCGAACTATACCAAAAGTGAGGGGTGAACTATACCAAAAGTGAGGGCGGATTATACCACGAACTTGTTTAGGCGAATTATACCACGGAACAAGTCTAGGCGAAGTATACCGTGGCACATCAAGCGAAGTATACCACCGAGAACATTAGGCGAATTATACACCTTGTATTAGGCGAAATATACTTCCTTTGCATTAGGCAAAATATACAAGGTTGAACGAGTTCGTTTCGAGTTGTTTCGGTTTTTCCGTTTCGAGTATCGATTAATCGCGGGTCTTCTAACTTATACCATAACGATCGCGGTCTTTCAACGATCATCGTGGTATATTTGTTTTTTATCGACGATAATCACACGATTCCGCGAGAAGGGAAACAATAACGTTTACAATTTTATCATTTTAAACGAAGAAGATGATGACAAGAATACGTACATGATTTTTTTATATAATTCAAAATTTCAAATTTTCAATTTTAACTCTTAATTTTTCAAAATTTCATTTTAAACCCTCAACTTGTTACACCTTTTACTACTAGTTTTGATTTTAAATGTTTTTTCAATATTAGCCTTTATTTTTCAAACATTCTTATTTTTTAGTGTTAGTTTTAATCATTTTCACCATTAGTCCTTAATTCAAGTTTTTTAATATAATCGTTAATTAAGATTAATTACTTTAACGTCAATAACGATTTAAACAACAAACCACAACAAATCACTTTATCTACTTAAAATTCGTAATTCAATTCACAACAAATTCAATACAATGGAAACGAAAGACACAGTTTCTTCATGTTCATTTTTTAAAGACCAAGAGCTCCAACGACTTCAAGAGAAGGAACAACTTTCAAAAGAAGGATGCATGAAAAGTCTTAGAGCAATTCAGTCACAATTCAAGCTCACAGATACTTTACAAGATTTTGGTACCATGCCTATCTTCAAAAGAATATTCGCTCAAGACTTGGATTTACTAGAACAACATCTTACCAAAGAAATAATTCCTCAGACTGATTGCAAGACTATTTTGACAAAACTCATAACAACGTTTGTAAATGCTTTCAATTCAGAATTCAAAGAGCGTATTCAGAAATATACAAGATTTAATGATCAATCCTTCAAAGATTCAATGATCCGCCACATGGATTTCATTAAGAAATACATGCTTGAGACAATTCTTCATCAACAAGAGATTCAGCAATTGTTGAATGAAAAGAAGTTGTAAACACAAGAAGTTCAGTCAAATACAGTTCAAGCATTGAAAGTTGATTCAATAGTCATGGAAAACACTTGCTCTGGGAAAGAAAACAGTAATTCAGAGACTGGATCCAACAAATCAGTAAAAGAAAGCAGATTGGATTCTGCAACAAAAGATGTTCATGCAATCAAATACAAGATGTCAAAATAAAAAGAAAGATGCATGGCATATTTTCAATCTCTTCATTCACACCTTCAAGTTTTTTTCTAAAGAAGACCTAAAAGGTACTCGCATCGAACATGGATTTAAACGAGCATTCATGTCACTCTTTGGTCAAGATGTTGATACCTTCACAAGTACAATGCTCCTCAACGTAGATCAACTACAAAAGCAACTTGACAAAGATGAATTTCAAGAAGATGGATCTATGGCAGCGTTTTGGGTGGTAAACAACCAGTTTCAGAAGTTCATCGATTCACAATTTACTTTGGATTATGACAGTCAAATGACAGACAAGTACTTTGTTGAATACACTAGAATCGAGGTTAAACACTTCAAAGATACACTACTACAACACATGGGTAATGTCAAGAAGTCCGTTGCTGAAAGAACACGTCATCAAAGACTCTATGATAGAAGGGTAAATAAAAGACAGATGCAAACGCAAAAGAGTAAGATTGATACGGGTAAAGCAGTATATGCTGATTTGTTTGTCACAGAAAGCAGTGGAACAGAATCAGAAGTGCAAGATGACAGTAGCAGGTCAGAGAATGATACAAATGCTGATGATGCAGATATCAGACCCATATATGACGAAGAGCCAATAGTTGAGGTATAATTGACTGCTAAATGTAATATCTTTGCTATAGGACAACAACATACTGAGCAACCTGAAATCATTAATGAAGGTAGGGTTGACCAGTATCCTGAACAATCTCAAGTTAAAAATCTTATGCTTGATTCATCACTTGATAACCAGACAACTGAATACTCAAAACAATCACCCGAGTCTGAAAATATTTTACTCAAAAAGACCGTTGCCCAAATTCAAAAAGATTTTTCAAGTAAGGAAGCACATTGTATTGCTCTTGAACTTAAATATCAAAATTAAGCTTTAAAATCGAGGCAACATGTTCAAATTTTGAATGAAACAAGTAATAAAGCCAAGATTAAAAAGGAAATTGATGTACTTAAAACAATAAACATCGAATTAGAATATAGTGTGGCTAAATTACGTAAGGAAAATGAGACTTTGAAAAAGCATTACAAAGATTTGTATGATTCTATTAAAATTACGAGATCTAAGACTATAGAACAGACAACTTCTTTACTTGCTAATAATGTTGATTTAAAAGCTCAGATTCAGGAGAAGGTTTTTGCAATTGCTGCTTTAAAAAATGACTTAAGGAAGTTCAAAGGAAATAGTGTAGATACTAAGTTTGCTAAAACATCAGTCTTGGGGAAACCAGTTTTATAATCACTAAGAAATCAATCGGTTGTTAGACATCCGAATGCGTTTAAATCTAAAAGACCTCAAATGTCAAAACAACGGTTTGCCTCCCAAGTTGATGTGAATAACAATTTGTCAAGACCAGTAACTCAACACTATTTTCCTAAGAGAAGAGAATCCGCTTTTGCAAAACCTAATGATATGATTGCATCTAGCAAATCTATGAATAATTCTAAGAACATGCCAAGATTTAGTTTAAAGGACATGGTTCATAATCACTATCTTGATGAAGCTAGGAAAAAGACACAAGAAAGAGATAGGAACTCAAAAACTAGTGTGATGCCTTTTGCTAGATTTCAAAGCATTGCTGATGGTAGCAAACCAAAACCTAGGAGCAACAATCAAACACCTAGGAGTTTGCCTGTATCTAAGAGTAGTTGCGTAACAATAACAGTTGTGCCCAAAGCAGATCACTCTAAGAATTCTTGTTCTTTTTCTAACTCTAAACACTTTGTTTGCTCAACTTGTCAGAAGTGTGTCTTTAATGCCAATCACAATGCCTATATAATAAAAATCCTAAAGGAAGTGAATTTACATGCTAAGAGTCAATCCCACAAGACCAGAAACAGTAACAAACCCGTAGAACAGAACAGTCATACTCAAAAAACCTAGTAGACAAATCTTTACAGGACATAGGTTTTCTCTTAATAAGACTTCCATTGTGTATGAGAAAACATCTCCTAGATCTGATCTTAGGTGGAAACCCACGGGTAGAACTCTCAAAACTGTTGGTCTTAGGTGGATTATAATGGGAAAGATACTCGTATCTTGTACAAGCAAAGATGACAGTGAACCCACACATGGTTCAAATGTAGATATCCCTACTATTTATGAATGCAAACAAACTCTGGATTTAAGTGCAGGTACATCAATCAATGTTTAGGAGGAACAAAGTTTTGATTTAAGTGTAGGTACATCTAACAATGTCAAGCCAGAGAATCTCAGAGTATGGTTGTCGAAAAAGTTGATATCTCATAAACCAGTGTCACAGTGGATTCACAAATTATGAAAAAGAATGACGTTTGAACACATCAGTTCAAGCCTCGATCCTCAATGTCAAATGATGTTTGAACACAACAGTTCAAGCCTTGAACCTCAATATCAAATGATGTTTGAACAAAACGGTTCAAGCCTCTTAACACAATGTCAACAGAAGTTCCTTCAACAGACATGATAGTTATGACATCAATGATAGAGTTGGAAAGTCTATTCGGTCCTTTCTTCGATGAATACTTCAATGGAGAAAATAAAGTTGTTTCAATGTCTTCCGTTGTTACTACTGCTGATGCATCCGATAAACGTCAACAACAACCAGATTCAACTTCATCTACTTCAATTCTAGCAACAACTGTCACTGCTGATGGAAACTTCAATGTGTATATATTTTTATTTTTCTCTTTATTTTGATTTATAAATATTTTTTAAAAAGAAAATACAAAAATATAAAATCTATAAAAACAAAATATAAAATCAAAAAATTTCAAAAATACCAAAAAGAATCTTCTCGACATGTCTTTTGGATTCGATAACATTTACGTACCTAGAAATGTCGATTAACATCGACACGGGTGTGTAAATGAAGTTCGAGCAAGAGTTCAAACTTTTCAAAACATGTCATTTCTAAAATTTTCTCTATGACTTATGTACATTTCAGTGTATAACTCAGACCCGAATGTAATAGGGAAGTGTACGCTTCAGTGCACTTACTCTACAAATAGAAGAGAAGTCTTCTATCATGTTAAAAATTGCTGAACACAATTTTTCAAAAAGAACTTTCAATGTCAAATTGTTTACAATATAATTTGTGGTATCTTTCCATAAAACGTGGTATTTGTTAAAATTGTGTGTTCAACACTCCCTTCCTTAAATAAGTTTAAAAAAGTATGGTACTTACAATGTTATTTTATGTGGATCAATTTTTAAGGGGGAGATTTTAAAACCAAATCCTTTTAATGTATTTTGGGTACATCTCATAAATGTCAATCTTATGTATCCAAAAACATTCAAGTGAAACTAAAATGTAGTATATCAAATGCCAATTAATAATATACATTGTCTACTAAGGCATCTCACTCCGTCTTCAACATATTTGTGGTGTCATGTCATTTTTTCCTTGTAACGTTAAGTTTTAAAAATTAGTGGTATCCCACATACTATGTTGAAGGGGAGTTATTAGAAAAATGAATTCATGCAATATCGTGGAATAATTTTTCTTCCCCTGAAATTTTTCATGTCATAAACTTTAATCAATTAGTATTTCAAATACTAAATGTTTTATTATTTAAAATAAGGGAAGAAAATGTGATTAAAATATGATATAGAAGAATGTGATCTTTTATGTGCAACTCTTTCCTTCGTGTGCAAAACAATTTCGAATCTCGGTGTACATGTGTAGGGGGTATTTCAAAATGTCTATATCAATGGTTTTATGGTTCGATCTCTATACCCAACAACCAATTAATCTCACGACGTCGATGAATTCATAAGGTGGTTAAGGTTAGGTATAAGTCTTATGATCCAACCAAAACCAGAGGGATCTACCCAAGGGCAATCCATAGTTAGAAATAGCAGTCCTTAGGTATGATTGGAGATGAATGAGAATAAAGGAAGAATGCCAACTAAGATTGAGCTAACACTGGAACAATCACAACAAGGTGTTAATGATGATGTCTTGGTAAGTATTGAAGGGGTTAAAGAATTTAAAAGAAATGTATGGATAAAGGGTGAAAAAAAGCCCTCCACACACCTTAGGCAGAAACCGGGTCAATGCATAATCTATCAAAATCACAATGATGATTGTTGATATTAAAGAAAGTTGTCATGGACCCAGTGATGCAATGCACAACCCTTCCCAGCTATTTGAGTTTCTCTCAAAATAGACTTGTCTCATTTGTCACTGAGATACACACGTTATCTATTGACATCTCACTCCGAGATTGTTAATATTGAAAAGGTGGCAGTCAGCTCCAGCCTCCGATTACTAAAGCCAAAGTGCACAAATCGAGTCTAGAGCCAGAAGTGATCAAATTATAAATCTCGTTAGGACACAATGTCAAAATACACTTGTTGAACACCATAAAGTTCACAAGCTGTAACAAAGAGTCTACGTATTATCCTTGAGATCTTGCCAGAACATCCGAGTGATACTTAAGTATTCACAGTGAAGATGGAAATCATGCTTGAGCCAACATCAAACAAGCTCTTGGTAGGTGACTTGCAAAATTCTATATGAATCAAACTTGGGACAACGGGATATCGATTTGGTCTAGTATATGAGTTGACGACTTAATCAGAAAGATAGTAACTATCTGATTCACTCTTACCGTGTTGTCTGCTTTGAGACGCTCTGGTAACGAAAACGGCTAGTACAGTTGCGAAACCCTGTCAAGAAGATTCATATGAATTCTATCTGATCACAGGCAGTATTTATACTGATTAACGGGGAACCGTTGTTATTGCAACCGTATTCGACAAAGTGACAAAGACACTTTCGTCCATATCTGTTGTTTATCACTAACCTTTTAAATGCAGATTCAAACGTCGGTGTTGCAACCATGTACCAGCGAAGTCAGATTCATTACCACATACTCATACTCGAGCTCTAAAAGTTAATCATTTATCATCAAGAGTGTTGATCCTAAACTTCCTCAAAGATCTTCAAAGTCAAATAAAGAATCATATTTTGGGAGATTGTTAGCCTTATGTTTATATAAGTCAAACAAGAATGCAACCAGTATGAGTATGTCGGTCAAGAGCACAAGTTGATCAAGAAAGTCAAATCAAGATGATTCAAGTCAAGGAGATGATGCAAGATGAAAGATCTCAAGAACTCAAAGTCAAAAGATGAACGCTCAAGATCAAGATCACATAAACGACATTGAAAAAATGTTATCGGTCGTCTTAAGCATGAATGAACAAAGCCATTACAAATAAGAAAAGACAAGGATAAGACCAAAGAAGGCAAAGCTCAAACGTCATATCTTCAACATTGGGGAAGATAATGTTAAATCAAGATAACCTCCATCAAGAACGTCAACATTGGGGAGATCAAAGAAGACCTCAACATTGGGGGAGATTGTTAGCCTTAATTTTATATAAGTCGAACAAGAATGTTATCGGTCTTATTAGTCGTAATTAGTCTTGTTAAGTAATAGGCTAGTCAGGATTAACGGGCTTGGATTGTAATCTAATATTGTTCATGTTTCGGGCTTGAAGCCCAAGATAAGCCAAGCCCGACCAAGTTAGAAAGCCCATACGCCATTAGATTGGTCAAGGGTATAAATAGACCCTCTCCACATATGGAGAGGGTGTTGGTTACCATTTCTTACATTTATATATGTGTGTAATAATCCACCACTCCTCTCTTTCTCTCTAATCTAATCTTCCATCTATGTTTCTCTCTTTAATTTCTCTCTTTACTTTTTCTAGCTTATTGCTTATTGGGCATTGCTTATTGGGTATTGCTTATTGGGTATTGCTTATTGGGTATTGCTTATTGTTGTGAAGTGGTTAAGTTATGGGATACCAAGAGCATATAAATATTCTTCTAAGATTTCGTCAATGACGTCAGTACTGAAAAATGTATCATCATTTGAATAGGAATGTTTCATAGCAGAATCGATGTGAAAGATCATTCATTCAGTTCCAACTCCGAGATTGAGCTGCTTTTGTTTAACTCAAATTAATGCATCGGCGGTGTGAAGAAAAGGTCTTTCTAAGATAAGAGGAACTTTACTATCTTCTTCCATTTCGAGAATAACGAAATCGGCAGGGAAGGTGAATTTACCAACTTCAACGAGCATATTTTTAGCTATTTCAACATGGTATTAGAATGATCGATCGGTTAATCTTACGCTCATTTTAGTAGGTTTGAGAGTTTCGAGAGATAACTTTGCGTATAAGGAATACGGCATGAGATTTATGCTAGCACCAAGGTCGGCTAAAGCATTACATGAGAAAGCTTTGTTGAAGTTACATGGAATGAGAAAACTTCCAGGGTCTCTAAGTTTTGGTGGAACTTTGTTTTGAAGTATGGTGGAACTTTCATCGCTCAGAAAAGCAGCTGAAATTTGTTTGATTTTGTGTTTTTTATTCACGAGTTCTTTGAGAAATTTTCCATAATTGGGCATTCCGGCTAAAACATCGACAAGTGTTGGGATTAAAAGACTTTTTGATGATCTTAGAGTTACTGCTGCTAAGGTTTGTGTTACTGCTGCTAAGTTAAAGTTAGTGTTGTTCATTAACTTTAAAAAATATATGCTAAGTAGTTAGTGCTGCTAGTATAAAGTTAGTATTGCTAGTTCACAGTTACTACTGTTAGTATATATTAGTACTACTAGTGTAAAGTTAGTACTACTGATGAAGATTAAAGAAACTATTCTAAGTAGTTACTACTGCTTGTACACAGTTAATGTTGCTGGTGTATAAGTTACTACTACTGGTGTTAAAAGTTAATGCTGCTAGTACAAAAGTTATAACTGCTCAAAGATTAAGACTACTGAAAGAGTTTCTACTGTCAGAGAAAGGATAAAGATAGAAGAAAGGATAAAGATTGTTTGAATATCAAGATTACTTACTTGATAAGTATTAGTTATTTATAGAATAGATCATTGAGAATATTCTAAGTCTTAGAAATATATTGTAAATCGACTAGGACTCCTTGGTGTATAAAAGGAGGTCCTAAGGCATAGAGTTTGATATCACAATCGAGTATCAAAACAAAACGAGTCATTCATAGAATTATTATAGCTTTAAGGTTTTGTAACCCTAATACTAGGAGAGTATTCGTATTATTTGTAATAATAATATTAGAGCTTTTATTATTAAATTATATTGTTTTGTGTTACTGTTTCATTAAGAATTCTTCTAATGTTAAAGATTAGATTCCGCATAATCTTTAATACATTCACACAAAGTTTCTACTATAGTTGTGTTAGATTTATCTAATATAACTAAACCTTAAACAAGCTTAAGGAATTCGATCTATAGAAGTGGGATCCAACAAGAAGTATCCTACAACTGGGACAAAAGTGGCATAACTTACTACTGCTGGTTGTAAGTTAATGCTGCTAGGCATAACTTATTGATGAGTTACTACTGATGGGTTACTTACAATTGCTGGTGAAAGTTAATGCTGCCACGCATAAACTTACTACTGTTGAAAGTTAATGCTGCTAGGCATAACTTACTACTGTTGGTGAACGTTAATGCTCTTGAGGGTATTTTCATAAATACTTCGATTAAGGATTTCAATCACTCATTTAATTGATTTCATTCAATCATATACTCTCTAATTACAAACCCTAACTCAATTTCATCATTCATCGTCAAAACCCAAGACAATGGCGGATCTAAAGTTTACTGATACTCATAACATGGTTGCGTTTTTGTCTAAACCTGAAAAAAGTGAAGGTTTTGAGTAGATAGTGGATTTTCTAAATGTAAATCCTATAAGATATGCACTAACAATTAATCTAACTATATACATTTCGTGCATAGAATAGTTTTAGTCTACTGTCAAAGCCAAAACTATCAATGAGGAAGTACAGTTACAAGCCCTAGTGGATGGAAAGAAGATTATCATAACTGAATCAACTGTAAGAAGAGATCTTCAACTAGAAGATGTTGAAGGTCTTGATTGTCTACCCAATGCTACCATCTTTGAACAGCTTACACTAATGGGGTATGAGAAAATTTCTCAGAAGCTTACTTTTTATAAGGCATTCTTTTCCTCACAATGGAAATTCCTTGTACATACTATTTTACAATGCCTAAGTTCTAAGACTACTGCATGGAATGAGTTTAGTAGCACTATGGCATCTGCAATCATATGTTTAGCTACAAACCAGAAGTTCAACTTTTTAAAGTACATTTTTGAAAGCATGGTGAAAAACTTGGATAATGCAAGAATTTTTTTAATGTATCCAAGGTTTGTACAAGTCTTTTTGGATAAGCAACTAGAAGGGATGTCAAATCATAATACGATTTATGTTACACCCTCTCACACTAAGAAGATATTTAGGAATATGAGAAGGGTATTGAAAGGTTTTTCTGGAAGGGAAACACCATTATTCCAAACAATGGTGGTACAAGCTCAAGAAGAAATTGGTGAAGGTTTAACAAATCCCACTGATCCTCATCACACACCCACCATTATTCAACCATCAACATCTCAACCTCAAAAGAAACAAGAACTAGGAAGCCAAAGATAAAGGACACTCAGATACCTCAATCTAGTGGTCCTACAGACAATGTAGCAGATGAGGCTGTCAATGAGGAGATGGATGATAGTTTAGAAAGGGCTGTCACTACTGCTTCTAGCTTAGATGCAGAGCAGGATAGGGGTAACATCAATAAGACCCAATCCAAGGCAACACCTAATGAAGCTGATTCCCAATGAACTACTTCAGGTGGTGGTCCTAGGTGCCAAGAAACCATGGGGGATACTATTGCTCAAACTAGGTTTGAGAATGTATCTAAAACATCCAATGATCCACTACTCGCAAGAGGTAACACACTTTGAAGTGGCGAAGATAATCTGAAACTTAATGAATTAATGGAACTATGTATAAATTTACAACAAAAGGTTCTTGATTTGGAGACTATAAAGACCACTCAAGCTAATGAAATTGCAAGTTTGAAAAAGAGAGTCAAGAAGCTAGAAAGGAGGAATAAGTCAAGAACTCATAGGCTTAAAAGAATATACAAAGTTGGTTCATCAAGATAGGTAGAATCATCTGAAGATGAAGGTTTACGTGAAGAGGATGTATCCAAACAGGGGAGGATCGATAGCTGATATTGATGTTGATGAAGACATTACACTGGTTAATGATCAAGATGATGCAGATATGTTTGGTGTTAATGACTTAGATGGTGATGAGGTAATTGTTGACAATGTAGATGTTGTTAAAACTACTGAAGAAACAGTTAGTGCTGCTACAACAACTGCTACGAAAACTGATGTTGAAGTTACTTTGGCTCAAGCACTGGCAGAGTTCAAGAGTGCAAAACCCAAGGCTGTTAAAGTTGTAATACAAGAACTAGAGCAGGGTATAACTACAACAACACCTATAACAATAATATCTATACCAAAACCTCCACGGGACAAAGGGAAAGTGATTATGATTGAAGAGCCTGTGATGGAACAAGTGAAGCCTATAAAGAGGCTTGAACAAATAAGACTTGATGAAGAACTTGTCTTCATGCTACAAGCTAAAGAATAAGAAGAAGAAAGACTTGCCAGAGAAAAAGCTCATCAAACTGAATAAGCCAACATAGCTTGGGATGATGTTCAAGCTAAAATTAAAGCTGATTATCAGTTGGCTCAAAGACTGCAAGCTCAAGAGAAAGAAGAATTGACTGATGAAGAAAAGGCAAAATTGTTTGTACAATTCTTAGAGCAAAGAAGAAAATATTTTACAGCTAAAAGAGCAGAAGAAAAGAGGAACGGACCACTAACAAGAGCTCAACAAAGGAGTATCATGTGTACTTATCGGAAAAACATGGAAGGATGGAAGCCCAAAAATTTAAAGAACATGTCCTTTGCCAATATTCAAGAATTGTTTGACAAAGCAATGAAAAAGGTGAATACATTTGTTGACTACAGAACTGAGTTGGTAGAAGAGAGTTCAAAGAAAGCTGAAGCAGAAATAGCACAAGAGAGCAGTTTAAAGAGAGTAGGAGATGAGTTAGAATAAGAGAATGCAAAGAAGCAGAAGGTGGATGAGGATAAAGAAACAACATATCTTCAAAGTCTAATAGAAGTTGTTTCTGATGATGAAGAGGAAGTAGCAATTGATGTTGTACCTTTAGCTACTAAGCCTCCAACTATTGTTGACTGGAAAATCCACAAAGAAGAAAAGAAAAGCTATTATCAAATAATAAAAGCTAATGGAAAGTCACAAATGTACAGAGTCTTTAGTCAAATGCTTAAAAGTTTTAGCAGGGAAGACTTGAAAGATTTGTACAAATTGGTAAAAGCTAAATATGGATCAACAAGACCATTGGAGGACTTAGATTTGATTCTATGGGGAGATTTAAAGACAATGTTTGAACCACATGTTGAAGATCAAGTCTGGAGGAATCAACAAAATTACAGTGTATTGGATTAGAAGCTATATGATTCCTGTAGAGTTCATTCATTGAGGAAACAAAATGTGTACATTTATATGTTGGTAGAAAAGAGATATCCCCTTACACCGTCTACAATTACAGATATGCTGAACAAGAAGCTTCAGGTTGGTCATTTAAGTGAAATGGCATATCAGCTTCTTAAACTTCTCACAAAACAACTTAAGAATCAATGAAGTGTTTGGAAGCATCCTCCTGGTGATTAATGAAGCTTTCAATAAAGAAACATAAGATTTTTGAAGAAGAATATCAAGTTTAGGGGAGGATTGTTAGGATTAAAAGATTTCTTGATGATCTTAGAGTTACTGCTGCTAAGGTTTGTATTACTGCTGCTAAGTTAAAGTTAGTGATGTTCATTAACTTTAAAAAATATATGCTAAGTAGTTAGTGCTGCTAGTATAAAGTTAGTACTGCTAGTTCACAGTTACTACTGTTAGTATATATTAGTACTACTAGTGTAAAGTTAGTACTGCTGGTGAAGATTAAAGAAACTATTATAAGTAGTTACTACTGCTTGTACACAGTTAATGCTGCTGGTGTATAAGTTACTACTGCTGGTGTTAAAAGTTAATGTTACTAGTACAAAAGTTACAACTGCTCAAAGATTAAGACTACTGAAAGAGATTCTACTGTCAAAGAAAGGATAAAGACAGAAGAAAGGATAAAGATTGTTTGGAGATCAAGATTACTTACGTGACAAGTATTAGTTATTTATAGAATATATCATAGAGAATATTCTAAGTCTTATAAATATATTGTAAATCGACTAAGACTCCTTGGTGTATAAAAAGAGGTCCTAGGGCATAGAGTTTGATATCACAATCGAGTATCAAAACAAAATGAGTCATTCATAGAATTATCATAGCTTCAAGGTTTTGTAACCCTAATACTAGGAGAGTATTCGTATTATTTGTAATAATAATATTGGAGCTTTTATTGTTGAATTATATTGTTTTGTGTTACTATTTTATTAAGAATTCTTCTAATATTAAAGATTAGATTCCGCATAATCTTTAATACATTCACACACAGTTTCTACTATAGTTGTGTTAGATTTATCTAATATAACTAAACCTTAAACAAGCTTAAGGATTCGATCTATAGAAGTGGGATCCAACAAGAAGTATCCTACAACTGGGATAACAACAAGAGGCACGTTGATACGGACGGCTCAGATCATATCGAGGAATTTTCCATATTGAGCTTCCATTTTCTCTTTTCTAAGGCGTTGAGGATATAGGATTTTTGGTTTGTATAGTTTGGGCATCGGTGTTTCTTTGACTTGTTTTGGATTTTTAAGTTTGGGTTGAGGTGTAGGTTCATCATCTTCATCATCTCTATTGAAGTTGATAGGAGTTTCAGAATCATTTTGTTGATCATTTGGGTTAACTGGTGGGTCATAAAATTTACCACTTCATGTAAATACACCATTCACATGCTCGTTTTGAGCTTGTGGTGGTTGGTAAGGTTTAGATGAACTACCTTTTGGGTTAGGTTGAGTATTACTGAGAAGAGATCTAGAAGGTCGACCAGATTGCTAGTCAGCAAATTAGTCGAATTTAGCTTTGAGATTTTGGATTGATGCTTGATGATTTTTGGTTGTTGTTTCGAGTTTGTTTTTTAGATCCATAAAAGTATCTTTGACAAAACAATTGGTCGAGTGTTGAGCTTTTATGAAATCGCTTAGTTGTTTTTGAAGGTCGGGTTTGTCATCAGAGTGAGATTGATAGTTGTCTCAGTTGTAATCTTTCTTCCGCTTGAACGCTAATTATCGTGGTTTGAATCACGGTCATGGTAATCATTGTAAAAACGAGTACGACGAAAGGTTTGCATGAATTTGGCTTCTTCTTCACGTGACATAGGTATGTCATCATCATCAAGGTTTGGTTGTTTTGAACAAGATTGAAATTCTTTATACTAAGCATCTAATTTCAAGGTTATGGCATCCATTCGAGCCATAATTTTGTCAGTGTCAGAATTACTTCTACCTTCAACGGCGAAAGCAACGGTTTTCTTAAGAGATGATTTTATTTTTTGGTTTTTAGCTCAGTCGAGCTTGAGTAAGACTTTGTCTTCGAGAAGCTGATAAGCTTAATTTGGTGTTTTATAGAGGAAAATACCACCAGCTACAGCATTTAGAACTTCTTGGGTTATTTCGTTAAGGCCTGGTAAAATAATTTGATAATATTACCTTTGGACAGATTGTGACCATGGCAGTTTCTGAGCATTTCCTTCATACGAAGCTAAGCATCGGTTAGAGATTCATTTTCATGTTGAGAAAAGGCTCGGATTTCTCCAAGGAGTCGATCAAAAAGAGTTGGGGAAAGAATCGGATAATGAAAGCGGTTCGAAGTTCATCCTATGTTTTGATAGTTCCTTCATTGAGTTCATCCAGTTATGTTTTTGCTTCTCCAGCGAGTGATAAGGGAAACATCATCAGGCAGACAACTTCATTCTCGATGTCTCTGTATTTAAACTTGTCACATATTCCGAGGAATTCGTGAATGTGATTGTGATGATTGGTTTTGATTCTACCATCAAATTGGTTTCCTTTGATAAGAGTCATGTGGTTACCTTTAACAGCAAATTTGTTTGCGGTTTCAGGAATGGTGATTGCAGAACTGGGAGTCAGAGCGACAACACAGTCGGCAGCCAACATGGGTTCGTCATCCATGGGATTAAGGTTTTGAAGAGTAATGAGAAAGTGACGGAAGTAATTGATGTCGAGAATTGGCGGGTAGACAACTCTCGGGTGTTTAGGTGGATTGTTTCTTTGTTCGAAAGGAACTCTTCTGTTTCGTCAACGAAGTCTTCGATTCAAAGTATGTTCAGGTTCAGGTAATGGTTTAACAAGTTCAGAGTTGGAAGCACGCGTATGCATCCAAAGGAGAATTTGTTTGGGTTAGTTTGCCAGAAAACTGTACGGCGATTTTTGAAAAAGATGCGGTGTTAAAAATTATTTTAAAATTTGATTACAGAATAACTTTGAAATCCCTGGCAGCGGCCCCAAAAACTTAGATGTGTTTCAAAAGCTTTAAATATAGAAGACTAAATAATACCGATTTATTATATGGAAACACACGGGTAAAAGTATAACCCACGTATGTAGTATAATCTTTTTTTGGTAAGACCAGGTCATCCACAGAGATTTATGTAGTGTTGAATAATCAACTGAAAAATAAATTTAGCAGATTTAAAATAAACTGAACTGAATTCAATAATGATAAGGATGACTACTCGGATAATTTCATATAATTCATAAGCAATGGTAATAGTTACGATCTCAAACTTTGGACTTGAATTTATAAAAAGTGTTTTCTCGTCAGAAAATGTTTTCACAAATTCACTTGTTTAACTTAAGACTTATGTTTTGTTAACTCGATCAAATGTGTCACTCAAATAATCCAATTACTATTATATCAAATCTTTTTTTTGTATCAAATAACGTAAGTGGATTTCTCGTCACAAACGATAAAGATCAAAGATAAATCTTTAAAACTATATAGTTCACAACGGGTCTTTCGACCTATACAAGTGTGAGTATATAATCAAAGTTGATAATCAAAGTTGATAAGATTAGACACGATAGGATTTTAACGTAAGCTTAAGATTAACAAGATCGTAATTATATCAAACGCTTATTCATTATATTATTTTCACCGAGTAGTCATGAGAGATTTAGCCTCTCATGGCTATGAAGTTCATAACAAAATTAAGTAGAATAACAAGAAACATACTATGTTTGGGTAAGAATATGTATTAAACTCTACCCAAAACAAGTATAAAATCGTAGTACAACCTTTATTTTACTAAAACTATGATGATGTTCTTCTTCGTTTTTCGTGGTTTGATCTTCAATATTTAAAACATTGTGGTGTTTATGAAGGGAGGATTGGAATGAAGTGAGGAATAGATGATTGAGTATTTGATGTTAGAATGGAATGATTTTTCCTTGAAATCCGTACACTATTTATAGGCTGAGTTTGGGGTCGAAGTGCGGCGCACTTGGATATTTCTGCAGCCTTGGTCTTTCTTTTTTTTCTCTATCTTGCTTTCCAATGACTGTAAACACTTGAACTTTATTCCTTTTGAGCTCGGGATGACTTCAAGTGAACCTGCACATAATTCATGCTATTAAGTATCAAAAGTTCATGAGAAATGATAAAAAAATATATAAATAACACCGCAAAAAACATGTATAAGTAAGGCGTTATCAGGGAGGGTGGTTAGAACCACTAGCACCACTGGCGGCTTTCCTTTTTTTCTTGTCCTTTTAGGCTTATCAGCAACAGCATGTTGAACATCTTCATCAACAACAATATTAACCTCTTCATCTTGAACAACGCGGTCACACTCTTTAGTTTGATCCCCTACCTCAGCACCACTGCCTTCATCGTTAAGCTCATGAGGCCCAGCAACCTCAACATTATAATTTTGGCCTCCTTGCTCATTCCTGCCAGCTAAATGAATAACACGACCCTCGGTGGATTCCATTAAACAGAACCTATCCCCCCTCGATCTACCTTTCACCGATTCGCACCCTGATAGGATCCGCATGACGAATAAAGGCAAATAGATCCATCTCTACATAAAGAAATAACAAAAAGCAATTAGATACAATAGTAGAAGACAAATGTAGTTATGTAAATAAAAAGCACTCACCCTCTCCGGCATCGGTCAAGAAGGTAGGATAAACATCATTATCACACTCATAGTAACGACTCAGGCCGAAAAGACATAAAAATGGTTCCGAAAATTTCTAGAACGAGGCTTGATGGGTGGCAAAGAAGTCGCATGCTTCCGTACTAAACTCCGCCGCGGTCGGAGGAGCGTCCCTCACCAATGTTTTCTTTGTATGCCAGGAACAGAAAGCGAGAAAACAAAGGCATCAACCCAAAAGAAACTATCATTCCACTGTTTCAACGAATCTAGCGGTTTGGTGTAACAAACTAGGGCAGTATCAAAATGTTTGCTAAAAGACATCTAACCTTTATTTTTAGAGTTTACATAAAACCTATGAAACAACCCAACGGTTGGAACATAAGCGTGAACGTGGCATAAGATCTCAAAGTGAGAGACCTTAGCGACAGCAATAACGGAAATCTATGACAGATTAACGCGGAAGTATTTAAGCACATCTACAAGAAACTGAGAAAGGGGTATCTGGAAGTTGGCAAAATCAAAGAACCTAATATATACACCAATTTTACCAACGGGGCTATCATGTATACTTTGATTAGGAGTAGGTAACTCATGATGCACAATATTAGGTATACGATACTTTTGATAAAACACGTCTAAGGCCGTTTCATCATAAATTGAACTCATTGTAAGAAGCAAATAGAGAGTTGAATCCTAACCTGGTATCTTAAAACAAAAAAACCTTGAAGAAATAACCGGCGTGGAAAAGAAAGTAGGTGGAAAGCTTGAAAATAGCAACAATGGCGAAAGTAGTAAAAGAGAGGAAAAGGTAACAGTGAAAACCAAGGGGGGTATTTATACCCTTGGTATATTTATTTCGAACCCATAAAAGATGTGCACACGTGTATCCCATTAAACAAATGAAGGGGTAGGATTAAAAGTAGATAAAACGTGATGACAGAAGTTTAACTGACAACAAGTTGTGTTAGTCAGAAAATGAAAGTTCGAGGGGAAGACACGTCACCCAAACCCTACCTAACTGGCTAAGGAAAAGTCGCGGAGAAACCAACTATCACGGAAGAAGGAAGAGGTGCGGCACTAAAAGGACAAATTTGCAACACCGCACACAGTAAAAATACTAGACTGGGAGGACTTGATGACGTATAATAGGCGCAGCATGCCTCTGGGCCTGGGCCATACTATTACATTAGGGCCTTGGTCCAACCAAATAGGCAACAAGCATAACGGGCCGGATCTAAGCCCCGGGTCACACTAGCCACGGACTGGATGCAACAAAACAAACACGGATCGGCCACAGGCCACTCCCGCAAACCACCTACAGATTAGCTGACATCCGCAGAAGGTAATCCGCGTCCGCAGTCACGATAACCGCGGACCTTTGCCTGACAAGGGTCCTACTCCGACCACTACGATAATAGGCAAAATACTAAGAAACCCTAGTACTAGGCTCGCCTATAATAGGAATTCTCTGACACTCCAAATGGTATGATTTTCTCACTCTTCCAAATACACACACATACCTATGACAACATGTTTTCTTACCCTCACGCCGGAGTCTAATCGTGGGGTCTGCCCCCACGGTAAGGCTAACAGTTTACTCTCATTTGTGCATGAAATCATCTCACCTACTTTGTTTAGTATAAGATCTTGCCCACAGGCAGCTTGGAGGTTTGGGCCAACAAGCAACCTAAGCCCATCTTATATCCCATCACACAATTTGTACTAACAGTTTATATTATAAAATCGTGAAACGAAAAGTAAGAAATAAAAATTATAAAGTTTAACAAATCAAAAGTATAATTGAAAAAAATACGAATCAGAAACTGATAAAAACTATGTTATACTGTAAACAGGTTGACTAAAAAAGATTAAAGTAAAAAACATTTGTACTTATAGTGGGTCATGGGGCATCTGTATAGTAACACCCTTAAAATATATATTAAGTGTGTATTAACAACTTAAAATTATTGAATATCTAGTTTTAATACTTGATGAGTTAACATAACGAGGTTTAAAACCCGCGCTTTGCTGCGGCGCGTGTTTTATTGTCGTTCGGGTATGAATTTGTGTCGTTTGAAAAAGCTAATACTGGAAGCATAGAAGTACGATATGATGCAAGTAACTACTATTTTAGAGAGTCCATAAATTTAAGTTGTGGTTACATAGGAGATAAGATGCTAATACAATCAAAGTGAAATTTTAAAGAAATTTAGTTTTACAGAAGTCAAGACTGCAAGCACACCAATGGAAACTCAAAAGCCTCTGCTTAGAGATGAAGATGGTAAAGAAGTGGATGTTCATATGTATAGGTAAATTATTAGTTCATTGATGTATCTTACCTCTTCAAGACTTGACATCATGTTTATAGTGTGTGCCTGTGCTAGATACCAAGTCAATCTAAAAGTTTCACATCTTCATGCTGTGAAAAGGATTTTTAGGTACTTAAAAGGTCAACCAAAATGGGGGGGGGGGGGGGGGGGGGCCTTTGGTATCCAAAAGATTCTCCTTTTGATTTGGTAGCATACACTGATAGTGATTATGCTGGAGCAAGCTTGGATAAGAAGTCTACAACAGGAGGTTGTCAATTCCTTGGAAGTAGATTAATATCATGGCAGTGCAAGAAACAGACAGTGGTTGCAAATTCCACAACAGAAGCTGAGTATGTGGCTGCTTCAAGTTGTTGTGGACAAGTGCTTTGGATTCAGAATCAACTACTTGATTATGGGTACAATTTTATGCATACCAAGATCTTTATTGATAATAACAGTACTATTTGCATAATTAAAAATCTTGTTTTTCATTCAAAAACAAAGCATATAGAGATTAGACATCATTTTATTAGGGATTGCAATGAAAAGAAGTTGATTCAAATGGTCAAAATCCATACTGACAAGAATGTTGCAGATTTACTTACAAAAGCTTTTGATGTAAGTAGGTTTCAATATTTGATTGCTAGTATTGGAATGCTAAATCCTTAAAATCTTTTATCTCTTTATGTTTTTGTAGAGTTTTGTATGAATTAGTACTGTTATTCATGTCATTAAAAGTTTCTGCTGTTAAGTATAATTAGTGCTGCTAGTTATACTTAATACTGCTGAGTTAATACTGTTAGTTATACTTAATACTGTTAGGTATAATTAATACTGTGATTATTGTGAAAATTGCAATGGAATGTATTTTCTTGGTTTTTGGACTAACATTTTGCAGAAAAAGCAAAGAAAAGTGTTAGATTGATGATGGAAAAGCTGGTTATTAAAGAAAATAGACAGAGAATTTTGGTAAGAAAAAGAATTGGTGAGAATAAAAATAGAAAGAGAAATGTGTGAAATAAAAACAGACAGAGTGATTTGGTGAGAAAAAGAATTGAGAGAAGTGGTGAGTTAAAAAACAGAAAGAGAGTTGAATATATTAAAAACAGACAGAGTGTTTGGAATGGAATTGGAGTTAATACTGGTGAGTAAAAGTTAATGCTGCTAGGCATAAACTTACTACTGCTGTTGAAAGTTAATGCTGCCAGGCATAACTTACTACTGCTGGTGAACGTTAATGCTGTTGAGGGTATTTTCATAAATACTTCGATTAAGGGTTTCAATCACTCATTTAATCGATTTCATTCAATCATATACTCTCTAATCACAAACCCTAACTCAATTTCATCATTCATCATCAAAACCCAACACAATGACGACCCTAAAGTTTGCTGATACTCATAACATGGTTGCGTTTTTGTCTAAACCCGCAGAAAGTGAAGGGTTTGAGCAGATAGTGGATTTTCTGAATGCAAATCCTATAAGATATGCACTAACGATCAATCCCACTATATATACTTCGTGCATTCAACAATTCTGGGCTACTGTCAAGGTCAAAACTGTTAATGGGGAAGTACAGTTACAAGCCCTAGTGGATGGGAAGAAGATAATCATAACTGAATCAACTGTGAGAAGAGATCTTCAACTAGAAGATGCTGAAGGTGTTGATTGTCTACCCAATGCTACCATCTTTGAACAGCTTACACTGATGGGGTATGAGAAAATTTCTCAGAAGCTTACTTTCTATAAGGCATTCTTTTCCCCACAATGGAAATTCCTTATTCATACTATTTTACAATGCCTAAGTTCTAAGACTACTGCATGGAATGAGTTTAGTAGCACTATGGCATCTGCAATCATATGTTTAGCTACAAACCAGAAGTTCAACTTTTCAAAGTACATTTTTGAAAGTATGGTGAAGAACTTGGATAATGCAGGAAAATTTTTGATGTATCCAAGGTTTGTACAAGTCTTTTTGGATAAGCAACTGGAAGGGATGTCAAATCATAATAGGATTTATGTTACACTGTCTCACACTAAGAAGATATTTGGAAACATGAGAAGGGTAGGGAAAGTTTTTTCTAGAAGGGAGACACCATTATTCCAAACAATGGTGGTACAAGCTCAAGAAGAAATAGGTGAAGGTTCAGCAAATCCTACTGATCCCCATTACACACCCACCATTATTCAACCATCAACATCTCAACCTCAAAAGAAACAAAAACCTAGGAAGACAAAGAGAAAGGACACTCAGATACCTCCGTCTAGTAGTCCTACAGACAATGTAGCAGATGAGGCTGCCAATGAGGAGATAGATGACAGTTTGGAAAGGGCTGCCACTACTGCTACTAGCTTAGATGCAAAGCAGGATAGGGGTAACATCAATAAGACCCAATCTAAGGCAAAAACTAATGAAACTGGTTCCCAAGGAACTACTTCAGATGGTGGTCCCAAGTGCCAAGAAACCAGAGGGGATACTATTGCTCAAACTAGGTTTGGGAATGTATCTAAAATATCTAATGATCCACTACTCGCAAGAGGTAACACACTTCAAAGTGGTGAGGATAGTCTAAAACTTAATGAATTGATGGAACTATGTACAAATTTACAATAAAGGGTTCTTGATTTGGAGACTACAAAGACTACTCAAGCTAATGAGATTGCAAGATTGAAAAGGAGAGTCAAGAAGCTAGAGATAAGGAATAAGTCAAGAACTTATAGGCTTAAAAGAATGTACAGAGTTGGTTCATCAAGAAGGGTTAAATCCTCTAAAGATGAAGATTTAGGTAAGGATGTATCTAAACAGGGGAGGAGGATAAATGCTATTGATGCTGATGAAGACATTACTCTAGTTAATGATCAAGATGATGCTGATATGTTTGATGTTAATGATTTAGATGGTGATGAGGTGATTGTTGACAATGTACATGTTGTTAAAACTGCTACAATAACTGATGTTGAAATTACTTTGGCTCAAGCACTAGCAGAGTTGAAGAGTGTAAAACCCAAGGCTGTTAAGATTATGATATAAAAACCAGAGCAGGGTACAACTACAACAACACCTATAACAATAATATTTGTACCAAAACCTCCATAGGACAAAGGCAAAGTGATTATGATTGAAGAGCCTGTGATGGAACAAGTGAAGCCTATAAAGAGGCTTGAACAAATAAGACTTGATGAAGAACTTGTCTTCATGCTACAAGCTAAAGAATAAGAAGAAGAAAGACTTGCCAGAGAAAAAGCTCATCAAACTGAATAAGCCAACATAGCTTGGGATGATGTTCAAGCTAAAATTAAAGCTGATTATCAGTTGGCTCAAAGACTGCAAGCTCAAGAGAAAGAAGAATTGACTGATGAAGAAAAGGCAAAATTGTTTGTACAATTCTTAGAGCAAAGAAGAAAATATTTTACAGCTAAAAGAGCAGAAGAAAAGAGGAACGGACCACTAACAAGAGCTCAACAAAGGAGTATCATGTGTACTTATCGGAAAAACATGGAAGGATGGAAGCCCAAAAATTTAAAGAACATGTCCTTTGCCAATATTCAAGAATTGTTTGACAAAGCAATGAAAAAGGTGAATACATTTGTTGACTACAGAACTGAGTTGGTAGAAGAGAGTTCAAAGAAAGCTGAAGCAGAAATAGCACAAGAGAGCAGTTTAAAGAGAGTAGGAGATGAGTTAGAATAAGAGAATGCAAAGAAGCAGAAGGTGGATGAGGATAAAGAAACAACATATCTTCAAAGTCTAATAGAAGTTGTTTCTGATGATGAAGAGGAAGTAGCAATTGATGTTGTACCTTTAGCTACTAAGCCTCCAACTATTGTTGACTGGAAAATCCACAAAGAAGAAAAGAAAAGCTATTATCAAATAATAAAAGCTAATGGAAAGTCACAAATGTACAGAGTCTTTAGTCAAATGCTTAAAAGTTTTAGCAGGGAAGACTTGAAAGATTTGTACAAATTGGTAAAAGCTAAATATGGATCAACAAGACCATTGGAGAGGACTTAGATTTGATTCTATGGGGAGATTTAAAGACAATGTTTGAACCACATGTTGAAGATCAAGTCTGGAGGAATCAACAAAATTACAGTGTATTGGATTAGAAGCTATATGATTCATGTGGAGTTCATTCATTGAGGAAGCAAAATGTGTACATTCATATGTTGGTAGAGAAGAGATATCCCCTTACACCTGCTACAATTACAGATATGCTGAACAAGAAGCTTTAAGCTGATCATTTCAGTAAAATGGCATATCAGCTTCTTAAACTTCTTACAAAATAGCTCAAGAATCAATGAAGTATTTGGAAGCATCCTCTTGGTGATTAATGAAGCTTTCAATGAAGAAACTTGACATTTTTGAAGAAGAATATCAAGTTTAGGGGAGGATTGTTAGGATTAAAAGACTTCTTGATGATCATAGAGTTACTGCTGCTAAGGTTTATGTTACTGCTGCTAAGTTAAAGTTAGTGCTATTCATTAACTTTAATGAAAAATATGCTAAGTAGTTAGTGCTGCTAGTATAAAGTTAGTACTGCTAGCTCATAGTTACTACTACTAGTATATATTAGTACTGCTAGTATATATTAAACTGCTAGTGTAAAGTTAGTACTGCTGGTGAAGATTAAAGAAAACATTCTAAGTAGTTACTACTGCTTATACACAGTTAATGCTGCTGGTGTATAAGTTACCACTGCTGGTGTTAAAAGTTAATGCTGCTAGTACAAAAGTTACAACTGCTCAAAGATTAAAACTGCTAAAAGAGTTTCTACTGTCAGAGGAAAGATAAAGACAACAGAAAGGATAAAGATTGTTTTGAGATCAAGATTACTTACGTGATAAGTATTAGTTATTTATAGAATAGATCATAGAGAATATTCTAAGTCTTAGGAATATATTGTAAATCGACTAGGACTCCTTGGTGTATAAAAGGAGGTCCTAGGGCATAGAGATTAGAATATATACCAATCACGTATCAAAACAAAACGAGTCATTCATAGTGTTATTCATAGCTTTAAGGTTTTGTAACCTTAATACTAGGAGACTATTCGTATTATTCTTAATAATATTAGAGCTTTTATTGTTTGTTAAATTGTGATTATGTGTTACTGTTTCATTGAAAATTCTTCTTATTAAATATTATCCGCATAATCTTTAATACATTCACACAAAGTTTCTACTATAGTTGTGTTAGATTTATTTAATATAACTAAACCTTAAACAAGCTTAAAGAATTCGATCTATAGAAGTGGGATCCACAAAGAAGTATCCTACAACTGGGATAACAAATGACATGTTGGATTATTGGTAATAAGAAAAACATAAAGCAGATCCCATTAGATTTTCCTGGTACATAACACAAAACAATATCTTTAAATTTTAAACCACTGCACATGGACATTATAGCAATGACAACTTAAGGAGCCCAAGGGATCTGCATATGTATGTATAATAACTTCGTGCAACAATAACAACTGCATCACAAAACTAGACGTCAAGATCGATAGTGAAACAATTTAGGCCAAGTCCGATGTACTTATTCACCTACATGAGTAGTGCATATTTTTTCTGAAAAACTTAATTATCTGGTTGCCTTTTTTTATTTACCTAGGTTCGACTAGACATTGCAAACCGACTAATCCTAGGGCGACTATCTTTTTAGATAGTCTAGAGTCATCGCAGGTGAACCTTCATGGCTAATGGGGGACTAATTTTTTCCTAGGGTTCAAACCTAAGACCTCTAGGCACATTTGTCCTTAGAGGCTAAGGTTGTGTTTGACAATAAGCGTTTTGAAACATTATGAAGTGTTTAGGAGCAACAAGCGGTAAGCATTTGATTGTTTGGCAACACCTCAAAAAATGTTTGAAACATTCTCAACTGCTCCAATATTAAATCCTTCTTGAAGAAGCGGTAAGTGACAGACGGTAAGCGTTTGCTTGTTTTACACTTTATAATTATAGTTACAGCTACGTTACCAAACATGTTTGTAAACAAAGAGCTACTGCTTGCCGTTAACCGCTACTGCTACTGCTTACTGCTACTGCTACGTGTCACCAAAGATAGCATAAGCCCTTACCGTTGGGTAACCCCCATTGGTTATCCCGTTACTCTTTTAAACCAATATACATGAGATGTTAGACAGATGAGTCGATGTGTTATCCTTATACATGACATGTTAAATGGATGAGTCGAGGTGATATCATTATGAATGAGATGTTAAACGGGTGAGTCTTGGGGGAGAATGAATATGTTAAAAATATATAATTAGTATTTATAAAATATATAACTAGTGTTCAACAGAAGCCAAGTATGTGTCTTTATCTGCGTGTTGCGCTCAAGTTCTATGGTTGAGAACTCAGTTCACAGATTATGGCTTTCAATTTGATAAAATACCTATGTATTGTGACTCAAAGGCAGACATAGCCATCTCGTGCAATCCAGTCCAGCATTCCTATACCAAGCACATTGATGTCAAATATCACTTCATAAAGGAACAGGTTGAAAATGGTATAGTTGAATTATTCTTTGTCAGAACTGAATACCAGTTAGCTGACCTGTTTACTAAAGCTCTGTCGGAAGATAGGTTTAAGTATCTCATCAAACGAATCGGTATGAGATGTTTAACTCCAGAAGAACTGGAGGTTCTGGCAAACGAATCTGCTTGATCCATCAAACATCGAATTTGTAAATATTTTTATTTTTCTCTTTATTTTGATTTATAAATATTTTGAAAAAAAAATACAAAAATATTAAACCAACAAAAAGAAATACAAAAATATAAAATCTATAAAAACAAAATATAAAATCAGAAATTTTCAAAAATACCAAAAAGAATC
>BQNB010070034.1:7343-33275 GCA_026074375.1 Tanacetum coccineum
ACGGACTCGTCTTTGAAGAATTAGGGTCAAGATCTCCATAACTAGAGTAAAGAGATAGGGCGATAGAGGGTCCCTTTGACGTAACCCCCTTTTACCCCTAAAATACCCATGAACATTCCCATTAATGCAAATTGAGAATGAAGCCGAAGTAACACATTCCATGATCCACTTAATCATGGTAGAGTGGAAACCAAAGCACTTAAGTATAAATCCCAAGAATCGTTAATCAACCGTGTCATACGCCTTTTGAATATCCACCTTAAAAGCACATCTAGGAGATCCTCTCTCCAGGTGATAATTATGCATTAGCTCTTTGTAAGAAGAATATTATCTGAAATCCTTCTACCTGGGACAAAGGCCGATTGATTTTCACTTACCACTTCCTTAATCCCCTCAATAATGCGATTAGTAAGAATTTTACTAATGCATTTATAGATCACATTACAACAAGATATTGGTCGATAATCATTGACCTTTGGAGTAGCAATCTTTGGTATAAGGGCCATTTATACCTAACGGTTAAAGTTATGTTTCGAAAAAAGCTCAATAAAAACAAAAACTAATACTTTGGCACGCTGGGAGCATAAAAATCCAAAAACGAGCCGAAAAACAACCAAACGTGATACGTTGTCACTTCTCTTTTTTAATAACTAAGCTTGTAATTGAAACAAGAAAATGGGCCACAAAGCCCAACTACGAAATAAACTAAGACCAAAACAGAAAACAAGAAACTTGGCAAAAAATAATATGTTGTCATTTGTATTGTAGAATTGCTGAGTGAGTAATTAAAAGTGAGCGACGGTCGGCATATCACTCGTTATTAATTATATTTAAAACTGAGAGTTAGAAAAACCATACCTAGATGTCCTTGTATAGCAAGGATGTGAAAGGGATCATACCCATTATCCACAGTAACATACGCATTGCATCTTGTATGGACTTTCATTTGAGTACGTCTGAGTGTCTCACAACCCATGTTGAGAATAATTTGGTTGTTGCTTATCTTTAATGGCACCCTTATTTGTCCATTCATATATGAAAGCTTGTGTGCATGGATAAATATAGACGTAAAAGATGTTTGCAAATCAGTAATCAAGATGTTTGTTGCACACATTTGACATCAGATTGAGGAAGGGATAATAAGATACTGAGTTTTATTGCATATTTGCCATGAAATAGGTTTTGTTGTAGCGCTAAACTGATTATATGATAGCTGAAATACTAAATATTAATCATATGTGTGTAGTGTTTATTATATGTGTTAGTGACTAAACGTATGATCTTTTAAACATGACATTAGGACCAGAAGCTCGTTGCCCTTATGGAAAAGTATGAAGCTCTTAATAGGCAGAAGATGGCTCTTAGTGAACGTGAGACTCAAATGCAAGATATGGCGGTTTCCATTGATGATATTGAAGCTCTCGTGAAAGAAGTATCCGCTTTGCAGAAACAAGAGGCCGATAATTGGAAACAAAAACTACTTATTTATGAGGTCGTTTTTAATGTGTATGTTTGCAAATCAGTAATCAAGATGTTTGTTGCACACTTTTGACATCAGATTGAGGAAGGGAGGCTTTTGGTTGAATAAGGTGTTGCTCTTAAAAGGAAACGGTCACTTTGGGATGAAAGGTCAAAATTGTTTTATGGAGGACCCATAAGCAATCCATGCAAGTTTCTTTTTTTTTTCACCCTTTGTGTCTGCTGCAAGTATGGCTCAAGTAAGCTTGTCTATAAAGTTACTTTTTCGTTTGCCCTTTGTGTCTGCTGAGTTTGATGCTCATTTGGGTTCCATGTTTATGTCTTTTGATGGGCATGGTTGTGTTTTTTGTGGTCATATGTCTTGTAAACAGTGATTTAGGTTTGACTTTAACTTTTTAAGCAATCAAGGCATGTTGAACAAGGTGTTGCTCTTAAAAGGAAACAGTCACTTTGGGATGAAAGGGTTTTATGGAAGACCCATAAGCAATCCAGACAAGTTTCTTTTTTTTTCGCCCTTTGTGTCTGCTGCAAGTATGGCTCAAGTAAGCTTGTCAATGAAGTTACTTTTTTGTTCGCCCTTTGTGTCTGCTGAGTTTGATACTCATTTGGGTCTGGTTGTGTTTTTTGTGGTCATATGTCTTGTAAACAGTGATTTGGGTTTGACTTTAACTTTTTAAGCAATCAAGGCAAGTTTCTTTTTTTTGTCCTTTGTGTCTGCTGCAAGTATGGCTCAAGTGAGCTTGGCTTGTTTTACGAAGTTACTTTTTTGTTTGCTTTTTGTGTCTGCTGCAAGGATGGCTCAAGTGAGCTTATTTTGTTTCGCTGGTGGGTTAATATGGTTAATATTTTCAGAAATTATATTCTGTTTTCGCGTGAGTTTGATGCTCATTTGGGTTTCATGTTCATTTATAAAAACATTGTCTTTTGATGGGACTGGTTCTCATATGTTTTTTTGTGCAACATTGCAAAAAAGAAGCGAAAAAACCATTTGACTCGTGTTGGTCACTTTCGATATGAAGAACATATGACTCAGGAAGAACATATTGACATTATTGCTATATAACTAATGATTTTGTAAAACAATGATTTTGGTTTGACCTTAACTTTTGGCTTGGCAAAACTGTTTGGATGGGACCCAAATTCTTGCTTGGGTGAACCAATTCATATTTGCATCGAGGTTATTAGTTCATGTATTGCATGCTTATTTTAATGTTCCTGTAGAGTAGAATATTTATGTTTCCATGTTTTTACTTTATGCATCATAGTCTCTGAATAATGAATTAGGTGATGTAAGGTTTGGTGAATAAGTTAGTTTATAGTTTTGTCACTGATATGTTGTGGTGTAGATACCTGTGTTTAGTGGTTTGAGCTTTTGAGTCGGATGCTTAGCAAGTTTTGTAATGATTAAAAGAAATAGTTTGCCAAGCATCAGACTCCAAAGCTCAAACCACTAAACACAGGGTATCCACACCACAACATATCACTACCAGAACTATAAACTAACTTATTCACCAAACCACAGAAAAAGCAAATTACATCATCTAATTCATTATTCACAAACTATGATGGATAAAGTAAAAACATGAGAACGTATATATTCTACTCTACAGGAACATTAAAATAAGCATGCAATACATGAACTAATAACCTCGATGCAAATATGAATTAGTTCACCCAAACAAGAATTTGGGTCCCACTCAAACAATTTTGCCAAGCCTTGTTAAGGTCAATCCAAAATCACTGTTTATAAAATCATTAGTTATATAGCAATAATGTCAATGTTCTTCCCGAGTCATATGTTCTTCATATCCAAAGTGACCACCACGAGTCAAAAGGTTTTTCGCTTCTTTTCTGCAATGTTGCACAAAAAAAACACATGAGAACCATGCCAATCAAAAGACAATCTTTCAGAAATGAACATGGAACCCAAATGAGCATCAAACTCAGCACGCGAAAATTCTGAAAATATTAACCATATTAACCTTGCAGACGAGCGAAACAAAACAAGCTCACTTGAGCCATACTTGCAGCACACACAAAGGGCAAACAAAAAAGTAACTTCGTAAAACAAGACAAGCTCACTTGAGCCATTTTGCAGCAAAGAACGAAAAAAAAAGAAACTTGCCTTGATTGCTTAAAAAGTTGAAGTCAAACCCAAATCACTGTTTACAAGACATATGACCACAAAAAACACAACCAGGCCCATCAAAAAAATCATGAACATGGAACCAAAATAAGTATCAAACTCAGCAGACACAAAGGGTGAACAAAAAAGTAACTTCATAGACAAGCTTACTTGAGCCATACTTGCAGCAGACACAAAGGGCGAAAAAAAAAAAAACTTGCCTGGATTGCTTATGGGTCCTCCATAAAACAATTTTGACCTTTCATCCCAAAGTGACCGTTTCCTTTTAAGAGCAACACCTTGTTCAACCAAAAGCTTCCCTTGATGTCAAAAGTGTGCAACAAACATCTTGATTACTGATTTGCAAACATACGCATTGAAAACGACCTCATAAATAAGTAGTGTTTGTTTCCAATTAAACAAACCTGATCGGCCTCTTGTTTCTGCAAAGCAGATACTTCTTTCACGAGATCTTCAATATCATCAATGGAAACCGCCATATCTTGCATTTGAGTCTCACGTTCACTAAGAGCCATCTTCTGCCTATTAAGAGCTTCATACTTTTCCATAAGGGCAACGAGCTTCTCGTCCTAATGTCATGTTTAAAAGATCATACGTTTAGTCACTAACACACAGATAATAAACACTACACACATATGATTAATATTTAGTATATAATCAGTTTAGCGCTGCAACAAAACCTATTTCATGGCAAATATGCAATAAAACTCAGTATCTTATTATCACAACTTCAAGCAAGAGGAAACATATAATGTTAAATTTGTAGGTTTTGATCACTGTAATCAAGTTACACGCAAATAATTATAAAAAGTGATAAGAATGAAAGCTATAACGCCAACTAACACTATTTCACTGGACAAATATGCAATAAAACTCATATCTTATTATCACAACTTCAAGCAAGACGGAAACATATTCAATGTTAAATTTCCGTATGTTTTGACACACTTATCTATCAAAGTTACATCACACAAATAATTATAAAAATCTGTGATACGGATGAGAGCATAACGTCAACTTTTTGTACTAAAAACAGCATATTAAAGGAATAAAACTTTGGACAACTGATAAGAAGACGATCTCAAATAGTTAAATTACACTCACAATGCTACAATCACAATTACAACATAATATTGATAATTCTATATGTATTATAAAATTGCTTATTGATCACTAGTGCGGCTTGGTAAGACCCGTTGACATATTCAAGATTTCGATGCCCACAAGTTTCTTAGCTCTTTACTCACCATTGGGCTAGAGAACAAAATCTTCCTTGATTGCTTAAAAAGTAAAGCGATCAAACCCAAATTACAACGTAAAAAAAACGACAACCAGCCTATTTAATTAAAGCGACTGACACAGGTAACTGAACCCAAATGAGCATCAAACTCAAACATACAACCAAAGGGCGAACAAAAAAGGTAACTTCTATAGACAAGCTCACTTGAGCGCATACTTGCAGCATAAGACACAAATGGACACGAAAAAAAATAGAACCTTCTGCCTGGATTCTCTATCGGCCCTCCACATAAACAATTTGACCTTTCAATCCCAAAGTTAACAATGTGATGAGACTCTGATTGCGGAGACCAATACGATTCTATTGTTTCCTCTTTGTTCCTGAACAAGGTGGCGGAAATCAACCTGCTAGAGTAAGTTGCTTATGCAGTATCTTCCTTTCATCAAAGATGAAAAGTTTCTTTCTTTACCGTATATATTGTATCACGTGCGCGCACAAGCTTTCGGGCACACACACCACCACAATTACTATGAAATGGAAGAATGACTACTCAAGTATGACAGTTTTAATATATGAAGTGAACAAATAAGGGTGACTTCAAAGATCACAACATAACCAATCTTAGTTCTCAACAGTGGACTGTGAGACGATTGAGACCTATTCAAACAAACTACGATAAGCCATACAAGATGCAATGGTATGTTACTGTGGATAATGGGTATGCATCCCTTTCACATCTTGCTATAACAAAGACATCTAGGTATGGTTTTTCTAACTCTCATGTATTTAAATATAATTAATAGCCGTAGAGTGATATGCCCGACCTGTACATCGCTCACTTACTGCAATGTTATGAATTAAAATCAAGTCTTCTAGATAGTTAGCCACAATGCGCTCCAAATTGAAGAAGAATGAATTAGCTTATGCAACAGATGGGTTGTTTGTTTGGGTATGAATCGTTCAACATCGTTGGCTTATACACGAGGACATCTAGGTATGGTTTTATCCCCGACTTCAATTTTAAATAACGTGGGTACTCGTACCAGTCACTCATGCTATTTCAGCGTATTAAAACTCACATAGCTTCTTAGAGTTAGCCACAAATGTATATTGAGACTCGAACCCCACAATGAAATCGTAAAATTGTGTGTCAGTTCTTAGTGTAACAGTGTATAGATTGCTAAACACTATCTGTGATCCGTGGTGGAGAAATTTGTCATAACGCGTTGCTTTTGCCATTGCCTTTAGATAGGTGAGTTTTGGAAGAGTTTGGGAATTAGATTTTATCTTTTCTATCGTTTTGGGTGATGCATTATATTAATGTTTGTTTTCTTGGTATAGCGTATTCAATTACAGCCATACACAACGAGTGCATCACACATAGGTTCAATAAATATGTCCCTATTGCAGTCATATACAACTAATAAAAGCATGAACATTTCCTTTTTAAAGGACATGCAACTTCTGCGGAACATAAACTATTTTTACATGGATATAAAACACACAAAAAAAGGATACTGTAGAGTGATGGGTATTTGGTACAATAATGTGGTACTCATGCTGAAAATTAAGTGATGTTCCTAATATTAAATCATGTTGTGCCTTACTAAGAATTTCCTGTCTTTTCTGCACATGCCGAAAAGATGATTATGAAATATCGATGCGGGAGTTCTAGTGTAGATGAGTCTTATATGTTAAATTCAATATTTGACTATAATTTGCCAGTTCTGTGGCTGGTAGAGAGATTAACTTGAGAATATGATACAACTTAAGTCAATGTCTTCTAATTAGAACATGATGCCATGTAGGATAGCTGCAATCCTCTCGAATTTTTACAGCCTTTCACGAGTTAATACATGATGAAAATATGGAGCTTGGGCCTAGTCGTGGTTCTGTTCACAAGAGTAGTCACAATGACGGTTTTGACCATGACGATAGACGACGAGATAATTTGGCGCTAGTGCAGACACTCCGCGAAGTGTGAGCTGTTACGGAAGGTTCATGCCTCACATGTTTGTAAGCGCCAAAAATTGCCAATATTAATGTCTTTCTTTCTGGTATTAAGAAACGATTTTATATCAAGAGCATAGTCAAAAAGCACCCTTCAAGCATATCAAACACTCAACTCTCAAGGATCCCTGTCTTAAAAGGCATAGCAGTGTGGAGTGGGAGCCAGTTACTATCCAGTGAAGGTGGATGAGTTGAATTTGAAGCTGAGCACTTCAGACAAGCAAAGCAAAAATGTTTATCTTTTATTTCCCGCATATTTTTACCCTTGTCTTTGGCGTAATTTTGTTATGTTAATAAGTGTCCAGTAAAAGAACAGAAAGAAAAAAATCAAAAAAAAAAAACGAACAGAATTTGGTTACTAAAAGATAATGGTTAATAGGCCAAGTCTGGAATTTTTTCCATATCCCACATAATTTAGTCTTACAAGTTAAACATGGTTAGTATTCCTATAAATACATCTTGAGCATGCCGATGAGGGTTAGAGACATCATCAAACATTAACACCCTACGTTCTTTGTAACCTCCTCATTCATTATAGTGATTCATCGGTTGTGCCTGTGGTTTTTTCCCGCAAGGGTTTTCCACGTTAAATTCTTGTGTTCTCGTTTGTTTTTTTAATTCGTACTGTAGTACAGTTTACTGTTGCCTGACCGTTTTATACCAAGTGTGTATAGAGAGCCTCTACCGCTAGATTCATTATATTTGTTTCTAGTTCGTCACGTTCTGTGGTGACTGATCCTTATCGACATGGCTAGTTTCAAGTATGATTTACCGCTGCTTGATAGAGACTCAAGATTTTCGTTATGGCAAGTCTATGAGAGCCTTTTGAGCTCAGAATGGATTCTAGATGATGCTTTACTTGGGCAACTGATGCAAAAATGCCATCAAAGTGGACCACGATGATAAGAAAACGAATCTAGAACCGTATGGCTTTATCGCATATTCATCTTCCAATCTATCTATTAATATTTTGCAGGATAAGGTTTGACAGCAAAGACGGCTTGCTGCACTTAGAGTTTACAAATTGTAACATATATGCATGACAAAAGACCTTAACCATTAAGATGCGCTTATTTGAAACAAAAGCTTTTCCTCTCATAAGTTGCGGAGGATCAGATATGGATCATCTTCCAGTTATTTCAAAGAAACTAGTTTCTGCTATATCTCTCAATCCATGGAGATTAAAATATGACGGCGATGTTTAGGTTTTGATTCCTTATCTTCTTTGCCTAGTTCTTATTCTAACTCTTAGAGATACCATAATTATACATCGTGACGCTTTACACTTGAAGGAACTTATGAGCCTAGCATGCCAAGGAAAAAATAAACTATGGTGTCCAATCTGCGAGGTTCGAGTTCTCAAGCAAAAGTCCGATTGTTCATGGCAGACACAACACGATATAAAACACAAATAGAGAACCGCCGCGGGGTAGAAACACGGTCGTAACACTAATAGGAGCAACTCAAAGTCTAGAAATTGGAAGCCAAATAATAAATATTGAAAATATTGCTAGAAAGAAGGCCATGATCTTATCTATAATGTTTTAAGAGAGGAAAAACAGGAGAAGAAAGCTGGTACTTTTAAGCCGAAAACTAACCCGAATGATGACGAAAAAGCCACCTTTGTCGCTGATGAAAATTCTGAAGGTGAAGTGCTTGTTGCTTATGTTGAGTGTACAAAAACAAATGTGAAATGGATTTGACGAAATCCCGCGTAGCGAACTTCTTCCATCAACCGATAACAGCGGAATCGTTTATCAGTTACAAATATATACAAGTAGGTTCTGTTCTTATGGGAGACAATGCGCATCATACAAAATTTCTAAGGAATGTGGTTCCATCTCACAGTAAGAATGTTTGTATGGTGCGCTATATAGAACTTAGGAGATGTGTACACATTCTCTGGAATATCAGAACTCTTTATTTCTTTGCTATACTCTTGATCTTAAAGGCTACAATACTCCGGTGACAGTGGAGTCTTTAAAGGTTACAAAAGCTCTATATTGTGATGAAGAGGAGGCTGACAATAAAATGCGAGGCAACTTGTACCACACTTCGTGGTACTACTACAATAGGTACTACGGCTGTAACTACAAGCATTGAGTTGTTTCAGATTCTAACTAATTTTGGCTACATGCATCTTGGGCATATGCAGTGAAGCTGGTTTGATAGAGCTTTGAGCCAAAAGATGGACTCCTTGATGCCATCAAAACATTGTCAAACAAGAATCTTTCTTGTGTTGCATTATCGGCAAAACACAAAAGGGTGTGAAATTTCAACAAATCCATGACATACTCAAGACGTATTTTGGATTATGTCACAGTCTGATATATGATGTGCATCTCAAACAAGAATCACTAAGTTGGTGCTCGCTTAACTTTTGACAATTATAGATGACTAACTCTAGAGCAGTATGGTCTTAGACTCTTTTGAAGCATAAAAGCACAAGCATTCAAAAATTCAAGGAGTGGAAATGTGATGTGGACAAAACAATCGAAAAGAAGGTTATGAAGCTCTCTGTCAAATAACCGTATGGAATTTATGTTCAATGAGTTCACCTCGTATTGCAAATCGGAAGGAAGAGTTAACACTACACGTGAGACTCCTATATTCCTCAACAAAACGGTGTAGCCGCAACAGCAATGATGCGGACACCTTATTCGAAAGCTCGTTGCAACTGTTATCCCATGCAGGTTTTATATCTAAGTCCGAGTTATTGGGCCAGAAGCCGCCTCGACTGATGTTATCTCATAACATGACACTTCTAAACGTACTGCAATTGGACCACAAACATCCCCTAGTTGAGGTATGGTACTCAGACATCTCCTGCTAACTATGAAGACTTAAGAGTTTTTGGCTCTTGCCTATCCCTCAGTGCTAACGAAAAGTTAGACCTAGAGCTATTAAGTCTGCTTTTCTCAGGATAACAATCTAGTTGTAACAGGCTATACGTTGCAGGTGTCCAGAAACTGAAAAGGTAGTGATTAGTAGAAATGATATATTCTTTATGACAAAAAATGTTTCTCGTGAAAGTGAAGAGTATAAAGTGATAGTGCAAGTTAAGATGACTATTAGTTGACTTTTTCGTTACAGACAGATGTACGTTGAAGTTAACCATGGTCTATTCAACTAATTATTATTTCAATATATTTTTTCATATTAAAAAAAAAATATTAACTCACTTTCTGAAAGTGAAAACAAAAAAAACTTTTGTTATTTAAATCGCTCATTCTTACGGAGTCTAGTGTCTGCAAAAAATAAAGATTACCAGCCGGTCTTTTCGCAAGGCGGAGAAATAAATGTCCACACATGGAGCTCATTTTTTCATATAAAACAAAAAAATCACATCAGTCTATAAAAAAGCGAGTCGCAAAAAAAATATCTACCTACCCTTTTTTGTCACTTGTCCAAATTCTAATGGAGTCTACAAGTCTACAAAAAAGCATGTCTAAGCCCATGAATGAATCCAAGCGCGATCAGTTTAGCGAACAAGATCATGTTGGATCTGAAAACTAAACTATAAACACACTTCATTTGCCCCAATAACATCAAAATGCGCTTATAAAAGTAGCAATCATATGCACATTAAAGTGTTAACATCATTTACTGCAAGATTATAATAAAGTTAACTGCTTTATTGCGTTGTTAGTTCATAAGCATTAATAAAGCAGTTAACTCTATTATAATCTTGCAATAACATATATGTTAACATCTTAACTGTGCATATGATTGCTACTTTTATAAGCGCAATTAGATCTAGAATTGGGGCAAATGAATGTGTTATATAGTTTTAGTTTTCCAGTTCAACATGATCTTTGTTCCTAAACTTCGGCTTGGATTCATTCATGGGCTTAGACATGCTTATTTTGTAGACTTGTAGACTCCATTCTGAATTTCGCGACAAGTGACAAAAAGGGTAAGGTAGTATATTTTTTTTGCGACTCGCTTTTTATAACTGATGTAGATTTCTTTTGTTCTTAATATGACAAAATGAGCCCATGTGTGGACTTTATTTCTTGCGAACAGCGACTGGCTGTAATCTTTTTTTTTTCATACACTACTCGAAGAATGACGATTTAAATAACAAAAGTATTTTTTTTTTCACTTTCAAAAAGTGAGTTAATATTTTTTTTTAATAAAAAATATATTAAATAATAATTATTGCATAACCTGGTGATAACTTAACCACATCTTCAGTAAAAAAATCCAATCTATTGAGATCATACTTAAATTTCAACTAATCACTTCACTTTCACTTTCACGAAACATTTTTTGTTCATTAAAGATAACATTTCTACTAATCACTACCTTTTCAGTTTCTGGACACCACAACTTATAGCCTTTTACACCAGATTTGTATCCTAGAAAAATGCACTTAACTGCTCCTGGGTCTAACTTTTCGTTATCAGCATGAGGATAAGTAATACAACCAAAAACTCTTAAGTCTTCATAGTTAGCAGGAGAGTTAACCATACCTCATTAGGGTTCGTTCTTGGTTAATTGCGGAGTAGAAAGTGACATTGAGTTAATGAGATAACATGCAGTCGAGGCAGCTTCTGCCACCGCGAAACGCTAGATAAACCTGCATGGGATCTACTGCAACGAGCCTTCGAATATAATGGTTTCTTCATGCGTTCGGTCTCACCGTTTTGTCTGAGTGAATAAAAGGGTATCAGGGTATGTGTCTCTAAACAATTCCTTCCGATCTTTGCAATACACAGTTGAACTCATTTATAACAAAATGAGCCATCGCCGTTATTTGTACGAAGCTTCTTAACCTTCTTTTCGATCTGTTTTTCCACCATCACTTTCCACTCCTTGAATTTTGTGAATGCTTGTGCTTTATGCTTCAAAAAGTAAGACCATACTCCTCTAGAGTAGTCATCTATAATTGTCAACATAAGCGACACTATCTCTAGGTCACCTCAGTGTTCTTTTTCAGATGGAACGCATTAGCAGAAATGAACATAACTCCAAAATCTCGTCTTTACGCGTGTTATGATGGAATTTGTTGAATTTCACCCCTTTTGTGTTTGCCGAAAATGCAACACAAAATTCTAGTTTACCAATGTTTTTGGCATCAAGGAGTCCTCTTTTGCTCAACTCTGTCAAACCAGCTTCACTCATATGCCCAAGATGCATATGCCAAAATTAGTACGAATCAGGAAGAAACTGACTATGCATGTGTAGTTACAGCCGCATTCACCGCGTTAATCTAGTAGTACCACGAGATGAGTGACAATGGTCTCATTCAGATTTTTATATCAGCCTTCATCACAATCATAGAGCCTTTTGTAACCTTTAGGACTCCACCTTCACCTGAGTACTCTTCGCCTCTACAAGATCAAGAGTACTCACAGAAATAACTCTAGATTTCGCTACACATTCCAGAACATGTCGAGTTATCATCCTCCAAAGTTCTTATAGCAAGCTCCATCAAACTCTACTTAATCTGTAATGAGAACCAATGTCCTTGTAGATTGATATGATTGAATTGTCTCCCATAAGAACAAACCACCTTGTATATATTTGTAACTGTAGCAACAATATCCTGTTTCGGTGTGATCGTCTTAACGTGCACGCGGATTCCCCCAAATCCATTCATCATTTGCGTTTTTTGTACACTCAACATAGTGAGGTGGGCAACGAACATAGCACACTTCACCTTACACAAATTTTCATTCAGCCGACAAAGGTGGCTTTTCCGTCATCATTCGGGTTAGTTTTCGGCTTAAAAGTACCAGCTTTCTTCTCCTTGTTCTTCAACTTAAAACATTCAGATATATCATGGCCTTCTTTCTTGCAATATTTTCAATATTTATTATTTGGCTTTCCAAGTTTCTAACTTGAGTGCTCCTATTGTTTTACCCGATGTTTCTACCCCTTTGGTTAGCTATTTGTGCTATTCTATACAGTGTTGTCTGCCAGAACAGATCGGACTTCTAGCTTTTCAGGACAATAAAACTACGAACCTTCAGATACACCATATGTTCTTTTTCCTTGCATGCAAGGCTTCATAAACTTCATCAGTGATAAAGAGTGTCACGATGTCTAATATATGGCATCTCTAAATTAGAATAAAGAACTTGCATATGAATCCATATGAGAATCGAGTAAAAAAACCTAAGCATCATCGCCGACACTATTTTAGTCTCCGATGAGATTTAGGCAAGATCAGAATACTTATTTCTTGAAAACCGAAGATGACTCCAATCATCGCGAATCCATCCGTGCAACTTATAGAGAGAAAAGCTTCTGTTTTCAAAAGCATCTTAAATGGTAAGGTTCTATTTGTACTGCATATATGTTTCCAATCTTTTAACATAACCATAACAGTCAGCCGTCTTTTCTGTCAAAACATCCTGCAAAATTAATTAGAAAGATGACGAAGAATATGCTATCAAAGCCATACGACTTTTCGTTTCTTAATCATCGTAGGTCCAACTGATGGCCATTCTTTTGTCATGCCCAAAGGTAACCATCTATTCTAGATGCATCTGAGAGCCTAAAAGGCTCTCATCTTGACTTGCCATAACGAAGACTCTTGAGTACATCGTATCAACAGCGGTAAATGCATTACTTGAAGACTAGCCATGTCTACTACGATCGAGTCACCACAGAAGCGGACGAACTAGAACCAAATACTAAATGAATCTAGGTAAAGCTCTTGCTAACCACCTTGCTTATAACGAATAGGCGACAGCACTAAAGTACTAAGAACAATTAAAACGACAAAACGAGAACACAAGAATTCAACGTGGAAAAGCCCTTGCGGGAAGCAACCACAGCAAAACCGATGAATCAGCTAGAGATATGAATGAGAAGTGCTACAAAGATTACATAGGGCGTTAATGTTTGATGAGTCTCTAACCCTAATGGCATACAAGATGTATTTATAGCATACTAAACCAAGTTTTAACTGTAAGACATAGATCAGGCATCATGTAAAAATTCCAGACTTTGGCTATTAACCACTACTTTGTTAGTAACCCAAATTCGGATCACTTCAATTAACATAGCGCGTAGATTCACGCAATCTCATCCCATACACACAAAAAACAAAACACAGGATACAATTAACGCGAAATAAACAAGATAAACATTCTTTGCTTTGGCTTACTAAGTGCTCATCTTCAAAGTTCAACTCATCCACCTTCCTGGATAGGTATACTGCTCCCACTCCACTCTGCTATGCTTTATTTAACAGGAACCTTAAGTTGAGTGTTTGATATAGCTTGAAGGGTGCTTTTTGACTATGCTCTCGATCAAAAATCGTTCTTAATACCGAAAAGAAAAGACATTAATATTTGGGCAATTTTTGGCGCAATACAAACATGTGAGGCATAACGCTTCCGTAACACTCACAACATCGCCAGTACAGCCCAAATTTTCTTCACATATCACATGGTCAGAAACCTCATGCATTGCACAACTTGTAACAGAACCACGACCAAGGCACCAAGCTCCATATTTTCATCATGTATTAACTCGTGAAAGGCTGTAAAAATTCGAGAGGATTGCAGCTATCCTACATGGCATCATGTTCTAATTAGAAGACATTGACTTAAGTTGTATCATATTCCTCAAGTTAACTGCACTACCAGCACAACATGGCAATAATAGTCAAATATTAAATTTAATATATAACTCATCTAGCCCAACTCCCCAATGATCTTCATAATCATCTTTACGGCATGGTCAAGACAGGAATTCTTAGTAGGCACAAATGATTTAATTATTAGCGTACATCAATTATTTTCAGATGAGCACACATATTTGTACCAAATACCCCATCATCTACTATCCTTTCTTTATCAAGTGTCTTTTACATCCACAGTAAATAGCTTTATGTTCTCTCTAGACATCTGCAATGACCCTTTAAAATGTAAATAGTTCATGCTCTTAATAGTTGTATATGGCTACAAATTGACATATTATAACCTACTGGTGAAGTTGTGTATGGCTGTAAATTGAACTACAGCTTACCATGAAAACAAACATTAATAAAATGCATCACCCAAAATGCATAGAAAAGATAAAATCTAGATTCGCCAAACTCTTCCAAACTCACCTAGTCTAAAGGCAAGGCAAAAGAGTTATGAAATTATACCAACGCTCCCAGATTAGATTTTACAACACTATAGCATGTACACTAAGACCTGACACAATATTCTTACGACTCTCATTGCTGATGGATCGCAGTCCAAACCGCATGTGGCTAGACTCTAGAAGCACAGATTGAGAGCGCATACATCTGAACAGTGAGTGACGGTCAGTAACCCGTTATTTACAATTGAAAAGTCGGGAAACCATACTAGCTGTCCTTGTATAGCACACACGATCTGACAACTCGAATCATACCCAACACAACAACCCTCTGTTGCATAAAGCTAATTCTTCTCTAATTTGAGCATTGTGGCTAACTCGATACGAATCTTGATTTTTACATACTAACATCCTAGAAAGTGTAGCGACGGTCGGCATATCACTCGTTAATTATTATATTAAACTGAGAGTTAGAAACTACCATACCTAGACGTCCTTGTACAGCAAGGAGTGAAAGGGTTCATACCCATTATCCACAGCTAACATCACGCATTGCATCTTGTATGACTTTCGATTTGTTTCGAATACTCTCGATTTCTCACAGTCCATGTTGAATAAATTTGTTGTTGCTATTTTGATGACACCCTTATTTGGTATTCATTATATATTAAAACGCTGTCATACTTGAAATGTCATTCTTCACACTTTCAATACATGTGTGGTGTGTTTGGAAAGCTTGTGCGCACGGACCAGAATATAGACGTAAACAGAAACTTTTCATCTTATACAGAAGATACTGCATAAAGCACTTTACTCTAGCAGGTTGAATTTCGCCACCGATTGTTCAGGAACAAAAGAGTGGCAAAAATAGAGAGCATCACTGTAGAGCACCAACAGAAGTCCATCACATTTTTACCTTTGGGACATGAAAGGTCAAAATTGTTTTTATGGAGGGCCCCTATAACAATCCAGGCAAGTCTATTTTTTTTCCGCCCTTTGTGTCTGCGGCAAGTAGGCTCAAGTGAGCATGACCTATAATTGCAGCTTTGTTTGAGTTCGCCCTTGTGTCTCTGTTGATTTGATGCTCACTGGGTTCCATGTTCATAGTCATTTAACTAGGCCAGGCGTTGTGTTTTTGTACAGTAATTGTGGGCGAATATGACTTCTTAGCTTTTAGTTAAGCAATCAGCGTAAAGAGATTGATCTAACACCCTATAGTAGTATAAAGCTAAAAACTGTGGCATCGAAGATTTGCGATAGTGTCGTGTCTTCTACCTAAAGCCCAGCCCACTAAGAAATAAAAAAATTTACTACATATAGTAATTTATCAATAAGTATAGTTGAATCACTTTAGTATTTGTAGAATTGGCTGATGAGAAATTAATACTATTTGGAGAGATTGTCTTTTATCGAGTTTCCAAAGTTTATTCTTTTAATACATGCATTTTTAGTACAAAAAACAGTCTGACGTATTAAAGCTTTCATGCCTTATCACTTTTTATGACTTTATTTTTAGCGTGTGTAACTTGATTACAGTGATCAAAACCTACAAATTAAGCATTATATGTTTCCTCTAATTGTGAAGTTGTGATATTAAGATACTGAGTTTCTATTGCAATATTTGCCAACTGAAATCGCGGTCTTTTGTTGCTAGCGATAGTAGAGCTAAACACGATCTATATGATAGCCGAAATACTAAATAATAATCATACGTGTGTAGTGTTTATTATCGTGTTACTGTTTTCCTCTTAAGCTTGACTAGTAGTTGTAATAATATATCTGAGTTTTATTGCATATTGTCTGAATATACAGGTATTTGTTGCAGCGCGAGAGGCCTAACCTGGATTATAAGATTAGTCCAGTCTAAATACTACAATATTAATCATTATAGTGGTGTAGTATTTATTATCTGTGTGTACAGTGACTAAAATATGACCTTTCTATAAATGCAGTGACATTTAGGACCTAGAAGCCTCGTTGCCCATTTTTTTTTAGTTTTTTTTCTTATTTTTTTTCTTTTTTTTTTTTTTTTTTTTCTTTTCTTTTTTTTTATCTTTTTGACTATCTTTTTATCCTCTTTTGTCTTTTTTTTCTTACTTTTTCTATTTTATTTTTTTTTTTTCTTTTATTTTTTTCTTACTTTTTCTTTTTTTTTACATTTTTCTTTTTTTTTTTATTTTTGTTTTTTTTAGTTTTTTTTTTTTTAATGGAAAAGTACGAAGCTCTTAATTAGGCAGAAGATGGGCCTTAGTGCGAAACGTGAGATCTCAAATCTAAAATATGGCGTCGGTTTTTCCACAATTGAAGAAATATTTAAGCTCTCGTGACAATAGAACTGTCGGTCGTCCGACTTTGGCAGAAACATCAAGGAGCCGATCATGGGCGTCTCGTTAATTGGAAACACCGACAGACTAAAACTAACTTCTCTTTATCGATCGTTTTTAATGTGTATGTTTGCAAATCAGTAATACACAAGAATGTTTGTGCACACTTTTTAGCACATCCAGATTGAGGAAGGGAGATCTTTATGGTTGAATAAGGTGTTGCTCCTTAAAAGGAAAACGTCCACTTTGGGAGAAAGGTCTAAAATTGTGAGAGTATGTATCTGGACCCATAAGCAATCATGCAAGTTTCTTGAGAGTCATTTTTTACCCTTTATGTGTCTGCTGCAAGTACTGGGCTCAAGCAGCTTGTCTAGTAAAAGCTACTTTCTCGTTGCCCTTGGTCTGCTAGAGTTTGATGCTCATGTTGACAGTTCCATGTTTATGACCCTTTTATGGGCTCTGGTCAGTGTTTCTTGTGGTCATATGTCTTCTGTACACACAGAATGCGATTTAGGTTTCGACTTTATCTTAGTATTAAGTAAAATTCAGCAAGAGTTCTTTTATTTACGGCCCTTTATGTAGAGACATGCTTTTAAGCAATCAAGGCAAGTCTTCTTTTTCGAGCCTTGTGTGCTTCTGCTTCAAGTATGGCCTCAAGTGAGCAGTGTCTGTTTTATCACGAATGTTAGCTTTTTTGTTTTCACGCCCTTTGTGTCTAGCTGCAAGGGATGGCTCAAGTAGGATCTGCTCTGTTTAGTGACTTCTGACTGTCTTTTGATGGAGCATATCACGTTCCATTACTTTAGGAGAAGAGAAAGGAAGTAATAGGAATCCAGAGGATTGTGTTTTTTTTGTGTCATATGCGTCTTGTAAACGAGTGATTTAGGTTTGAGCTTTAACTATTTTAAAACAATCAAGGCAGTTTCTCTTCTTTTTCGCCCTTTATTGTATGCTGCTTTTTAAGCCTATCAAGGCTAAGTTTCACTTTTTTTCCGCGAGTCCTTTGTGTCCTGCTGCAAGTATCGGCTCACTAGTGAGCTTGTCTTGTTTTAGACGAAGTTACTTTTCTTCTGTTTCCCTTTGTGTCCTGCTGCAAGGATAGGCTCAAGTAAGCTTGTATGATTTGTTTCGCTGAGCTTATAAGATCCACAGCGAAACAACACAAGCCTAACTTGAGCACTCCATGCAGCAGACGCAAAGGCAAACAAATCAAGCGTACGCTTCGTAAACCTCAGACGTAAGCTCACTTGAGCCATACATGCAGCAGACACACAAAGATGACGAAAATAAAAAGACACTGCCTTAGATTTGCTTAAAAAGCAGCTTCACATAAAGGGCGGGAAAAGACAAACTTAGCTCTGATTGCTATAAAAAGTTTCAAAGTCAAACACTATAATCTCACAGATAACAAGCTCATATCACCCAAAAACGCTCAACCATGCCCAATTCATAAAGTCAATCATAAGCGCGATGGACACCAAATGAGTCATCAAACGCTCAGCAGACATCAAAGGGCAAACGAAAAAGTAACTTCATAGACGAAGATTTACTTGACCATATACTTCGCAGCAACACAAAGGCGAAAAAATAAAGAGGCTTGCATGGATTGCTTATGGGTCCTCCATAAAACAATTTTGACCTTTCATCCCAAAGTGACCGTTTCCTTTTAAGAGCATACACCTTATTCAAAGCTACCCCTACCCAACTAGAAAGTCAAAAGAGTGCACACATACATCTTGATTACTGATTTGCAGAACATAACAGCTATTAAAAAACACGAAAAGCGCTTACTCAATAAATAAGTAGTCTTTTGTTTCCAATTTAAACGAACCTAACTCGCCTCTTGTATCTACAAAGCGGATACTTCTATTCACGACGAGCTCAATATCATCGAATAGGCGAACCGGCCATAGTCATGCATTAGTGAGTCTCATGCGTTTACTTCACTAAGAGCCATATCTTTCGCCTATTATAAGCGCTTCATAGCTTATCCAATAGAGGCGGCAAGAGCTTCTGGTCCTAATGTCAGGTTTAACAAGCGCAAACATGATGTGCTTAGAGTCACGTGACACATAGAATAATAACGCACTCACACACACAGATTCAATATTTTAGTATTCGGCTATGCATATAATACAGTTTTAGCAATCGTGCAACAAAACCTAGTTTCATGGCATAATCTCGCAAGTAAGACAGCCAGTATCTTATGAGATCAACAAACTCACAGCTAAGAGGAAACATACACGGATATAACACACTAACAGCACATATGATTGATCGGTATGGTTGTAGTATTTCGTACTATTCCCTAAAATCAGTTTAGCAGTCGCTGCAACAAAACCTGCTAGTATCATGCAATTATGCAATACAAATCTCAGTCTCATCTTATTATCGACACTCAAGCAAAAGGAAACATAATAATGTTTAAAGATTTGTAGGTTTTGTGTATCACTGTCACGATCAAGTATACAGCGCAAATAATTATAAAACGCAGTGAGACACAGACTGAAAGTGGCTGAGTAACGTCAACTTTTTTGAGTTAAAAAACATGCACAGCGTATTAAAAGGAATAAACTTTGTGCAAACAGATAAAAGACAATCTCCAAATAGATTAATACTCACTCAGGCAATTCAGAACTAAAACAAATGACAACATAATATTGGATAATGTCCTAATGTATCTAAATTTATAATTCTCTAGTATGGCTGGGCCTCTGGTAAGACACCAGGAAATACATCAAGATTTCGATAGCCACAAGTTATTTAGCTTTATAACTACTATTGGGCTGAGAACCAAAAGATCTATTGACCAGTATGTCCTCCGACTTCTTTAATCACATCACCTACCATATAATTTAAAAGATACACTACTAAAACGATCTGACTACATGAATGACGCACCTGGTATTTTTCTCTTGTTCCAGTCAAATCCACCATTTTTTCTGTTTGGATTTCTTTTTTCAGTAAGTGTGCTTCAGAGCCTGTTAGAATTCTGTTCTTTAAGAGCTGGCAAATTCTTTTGTACGCTCTTCATACAAAGCATCGGATTCTTTCTGTGAAGCTGTTAAGTCTTGCAGGATAGCTTTACCTTCACCAACTGACCGCTTGAGCCATTCACATTTCTTATTCACTAGGCGTGCACGCATCTAGTGTCTGATCAGATAAGAGTACCAAACTCGATTTAAGCCAGGTTTTAATCGGATGAAATTGATCTCCCTTTATGTTCCACTTTTTCTTTATTTGCTCATTTGGAGAGAGCATCAGACTTTCGATTTGAGCAGATTTGTTTCTCAAATCCATTATTGTCTTGCATGAGGAATGTATGAGCTGGGAGCAAGAAGTTGTTAGCATCAGATCTGAAGGGTTCTGACCTGCATTCTCATTCCGCTGCACTGCATAGCTCGCCAAACAAGCAAATAGCAATACTTAAGTCAACAGAACTCGTCTTACGTTTTCATGCATATATGAACACACTAGGACTAACTGTAAATTCAGTAGTATCTAACTTGGCGTTAGAATGAGGCATGAGGTATTCCAAAGAAGGACAAAAGAAACTGTAGACTAGCGAGCCATTATGAACGAACTGCTAGATATGGCGGTTTCCATTGATGATATTGAAGCTCTCGTGAAAGAAGTATCCGCTTTGCAGAAACAAGAGGCCGATAATTGGAAACAAAAACTACTTATTTATGAGGTCGTTTTTAATGTGTATGTTTGCAAATCAGTAATCAAGATGTTTGTTGCACACTTTTGACATCAGATTGAGGTAGGGAAGCTTTGAATAAGGTGTTGCTCTTAAAAGGAAACGGTCACTTTGGGATGAAAGGTCAAAATTGTTTTATGGAGGACCCATAAGCAATCCATGCAAGTTTTTTTTTTTTTTCACCCTTTGTGTCTGCTGCAAGTATGGCTCAAGTAAGCTTGTCTATAAAGTTACTTTTTCGTTTGCCCTTTGTGTCTGCTGAGTTTGATGCTTATTTGGGTTCCATGTTTATGTCTTTTGATGGGCATGGTTGTGTTTTTTGTGGTCATATGTCTTGTAAACAGAGAGATTTAGGTTTGACTTTAACTTTTTAAGCAACAAGGCAAGGTTCTTTTTTTTTCGTCCTTTGTGTCTGCTGCAAGTATGGCTTCAGCTGATCTTTTCTAGTTTACGAAGTTACTTTTTTGTTTGCCCTTTGTGTCTGCTGCAAGGATGGCTCAAGTAAGCTTGTTTTGTTTCGCTGGTGTTCCTGCTGCAAGGTTAATATGGTTAATATTTTCAAAAGTTATATTCTGTTTTTCGCCTGCTGAGTTTAATGCTCAATTTGGGTCGATGTCATTTATGAAAAATTATCTTGATAGGACTCGTTCTCATGTGTTGTGTGCGCAACATTGCAGAAAAAAGCAAAAACCATTTGACTCCACGCAGAAGCCAGCCCCCCCGCGTCATATCCAAAGTTGACCAGCACGAGTCAAAAGGATTATCGCTTCTTTTCTGCATGTTGCACAAAAAACCACAGAGAACCATCCCATCAAAATAAATCTTTTCTAAATGAACATGGACCCAAATGAGCATAAACCGGCAAGCGAAAACAAAATATAACTTCTGAAAATATTAACCATACAGCAGATCACAATCACAGGAACACCAGCGAAACAAAACAAGCTTACTTGAGCCATCCTTGCAGCAGACGCAAAGGGCAAACAAAAAAGTAACTGCGTAAAGAATGTTAAAAACACACATTTAACACCTTAAAATTCCTAATATGATTTACCTTAATTTTTATATAAGCAACGAGCAGCCTATAAACATTTTAAGATATTAAAACAAATATATACAACTATAACACAAACTTTCAGAAATCATTTTACTTCAAATATAATATAAACATAATTAAAAATGATAAACAAATATATACAACTATCACATATAACATAAACATAAAATTAAGAATGAAGAGCTTACGTTTTGGGGGGGGGTTTCTGATTCATTCGTTTCTTTCACCTGAAATCAATAATAATATAAAAAACAAAACACATTAGCACATCAATGTATAAAAAAACTAACCATAAAAGAAGATGTTTATTATTAGTATAACGTTAATAACTTACCATTGTTGCAGATAGAGATGTTGGTAATGACAACCGAAGGGATGATCTTCTTTTTGGTGGCTGCGCTGCCCTTAAAACTGAAGGGATGATTCTTTTATATGCCTGGGTTTAGTTTATATTGGGCTTTTTGGGCGAGTTTATTTCGTAGGTTAGGCTATGTGGCCCATTTTCTTGTTTTCAATTTTAAGCTTAGTTTATTAAATAGGATGTGACAAAGTATCACGGTTTGGTTGTTTTCGGCTCGGTTTTTGGATTTTTATGCTCACCAGGTGCCAAAGTATTATTTGTCATTTTTTATTTAAGCTTTTTTTTCAAAACATAACTTTAACGTTACGTTTTTTACTTTTATTTAAGGAGATTAATCATACGTTTATGGCTCCTCAAAAGGTCAATGATTATCGACCAATATCTTGTTGTAATGTTATCTATGAATGCATTAGTAAAATTCTTACTAATCGCATTATTGAGGGGATTAAGGAAGCGGTAAGTGAAAATCAATCGGCCTTTGTCCAGGTAGAAGGATTTCAGATAATATTCTTCTTAAACAAGAGCTAATGCATAATTATCACCTGCAGAGAGGATCTCCTAGATGTGCTTTTAAGGTGGATATTCAAAAGGCGTATGACACGGTTGATTGGCGATTCTTGGGATTTATCCTTAAGTGCTTTGGTTTCCACTCTACCATGATTAAGTGGATCATGGCATGTGTTACGTCGGCTTCATTCTCAATTTGCATCAATGGGAATGTTCATGGGTATTTTAGGGGTAAAAGGGGGTTACGTCAAGGGGGTTACGTGGCTGCGCTGCCCTTAAAACTGAAGGGATGATTCTTTTATAGGCATAGGGTTTAGTTTATATTGGGCTTTTTGGCCGAGTTTCTTGTTTTCAGATTTGGTCTTAGTTTATTTCGTAGGTTAGGCTTTGTAGCCCATTTTCTTGTTTTCAATTTTAAGCTTAGTTTATTAAATAGGATGTGACAAAGTGTCACGGTTTGGTTGTTTTCGGCTCAGTTTTTGGATTTTTATGCTCACCAGGTGCCAAAGTATTATTTGTCGTTTTTTATTTAAGCTTTTTTTCGAGACATAACTTTAACATTATGTTTTTTACTTTTATTTAAGGATATTAATCATACGTTTATGGCCCTTATACCAAAGATTGCTACTCCTTAAAAGGTCAATGATTATCGACCAATATCTTGTTGTAATTTTATCTATAAATGCATTAGTAAAATTCTTACTAATCGCATTATTGAGGGGATTAAGGAAGTGGTAAGTGAAAATCAATCGGCCTTTGTCCCAGGTAGAAGGATTTCAGATAATATTCTTCTTACACAAGAGCTAATGCATAATTATCACCTGAAGAGAGGATCTCCTAGATGTGCTTTTAAGGTGGATATTCAGAAGGCGTATGACACGGTTGATTGGCGATTCTTGGGATTTATCCTTAAGTGCTTTGGTTTCCACTCTACCATGATTAAGTGGATCATGGCATGTGTTACGTCGGCTTCATTCTCAATTTGCATCAATGGGAATGTTCATGGGTATTTTAGGGGTAAAAGGGGGTTACGTCAAGGGGACCCTCTATCGCCCTATCTCTTTACTCTAGTTATGGAGATCTTGACCCTAATTCTTCAAAGACGAGTCCGTACATCAGAATCTTTCAAATACCATAAACATTGTGAGGAGTTAAGGATTATTAATGTGTGTTTTGCAGATGATTTATTTATCTTTGCTCATGGGGATGTGGACTCGGCTGGCGTGATCATGGCATCTCTTGATGAGTTTAGGAAGGTGTCGGGGCTGGTCCCAAGCATTCCAAAGAGTATGGCGTATTTTTGTAATGTTTTGAATCACGTCAAGATGGCTATCCTTAATATTATGCCTTTTTCTGAAGGCGAGCTTCCGGTTAATTACCTTGGTGTTCCCTTGATTTCCTCTCGTCTTTTAAATAGGGATTGTAAAGTTCTTGTTGAAAAAGCGCGAAATAGAATCGGGGACTGGAAAAACAAGTCTCTTTCCTTTGCGGGAAGGTTACAATTGTGTAAGTCAGTCATTGCTTCCATGCAAGTATATTGGGCCTCTGTTCTAGTCATACCCATGGGAATCGTTTATGATATTCAGCAAGTGATTCGGGGTTTCTTGTGGTGTAATGGCGAATACAAGCGTGGGAAAGCTAAAGTGGCTTGGGTTGATATTTGTCTACCAAAGAAAGAAGGTGGTCTTGGTTTACGCAGCCTTGAGATATTTAATCTAGCCCTCATGACTACACATATTTGGAATATAGTTTCTAATAAGGAGTCGTTGTGGGTTCGTTGGATTAACACATATAAACTTAGAGGACGCACCTTATGGGACGTCCAACCAAGTGCGAATATGAGTTATGGATGGAGAAAGCTTCTACAACTAAGAGAGCATGTTAAACCATTCTTTTGGAGTTGTATTGGTAATGGTATGAACACTTCCCTTTGGTATGATATGTGGAGTTCTCATTGTCCGCTTAGCCGGTTTCTGACGCCTAGAGATATAGCAAGGGAGGGATATTCTATTCAAACACGTGTTGCAGATTTGCTTGTTAATGGAGTGGCGTGCTACAAATGGTACTATGACTGATTTTAGTGTTAAATGTGCATGGGAAGTTCTTAGACCACGTGGGATTGAAGTCCCATGGTTACATACTGTTTGGTTTTCACATGCTATTCCACGTCATGCATTCCATCTATGGCTTGTAATGAGAAGAAGCTTGAAGACGCAAGACAAGTTAAGGCAATGGGATGTTGCTCCTACAACAGATATAACTCAGGTGCGTTGTTCGTTATGTGGTACGCAGCCTGATTCACACGAGCATCTTTTCTTTGAATGTTCATACTCGTCTAAGGTGTGGACTCTAATTCGTGGGCCGGTGGACATGGATGTGGTGCCGCCTGTTTTGGACAACATAATATTATTAGTAAGATTTTGTTTGCTGCTGCCTCGTAGTTTATTTGGTTGGAAAGAAACAATAGGTTGTTTAAAAACAATAGAAGAACTCCGGAAGAGCTAAGGGACGCTATTGTTGTAACGGTTCGTCTCAAGCTTACTACTTTCAGATTCAAGAATAATGCGAAAGTTCATAGTTTGATTTCATTATGGAAGATGACAACGTCTTTTAGATTCTATGGCTGATTAGGTCGGTTTGTCTAGATTGGTTTTTTGTAACGTCTAGGATCGTTTGTGGCATGTCACAAGTGTCTTAGTGGCAGGTCAAGCATGGCTTGAGGTTAATGTGATATCTTTGCCACATTCCATTGTACTTACACATTTCTTGTGATTAATATACTTTACCGGGGTAACCCTTTACCCAAAAAAAGTGAGGAAAAACAAAATATTCTTAAGTTTTTCAAAAAAAAAATGCCTTAATAATTTCTTGTTGATTTATTTATTCTAAGAAACATATAACCATAATATGAACGATCAAATAGTATTAAGCATAACATTAAAACTTACTTGATACGACATATGAGATCACCATAAACAAAGAACGTCGGTAGGATGAAGATCTTCTACTTAATCATCTCTTCTTAGTGATGGATCGTAATGTTTGTGGGTGTTTTCTTT